>JACEEZ010022449.1:27500-40000 GCA_016584305.1 Chionoecetes opilio | reverse complement strand
ATATTGTACACGGCTACTCCTAGCTCAAAGTGATATTAATCATTTATTTTCAGCAACCAAGGTCTTTTAAGTAGGGTGTGACATGGTCATGCTTTGCAGCCCCCCCTAAAGCAACTTTTGCTGCAAAGTTTTGGAGCCTTTGCACACGTTGTATCTGTGTGATGTTGGATGCTCCCCAAATCTTAATGCCATAATTCAGTATACTTAGGACCAGTGACTGTATTATTGAGATCCTGGTGGTCTGGTTAAAATAGTCTCGGAGTCTGTTTATGTGGACAATGGTTCCATAAGTTTTCCTATACAATGCGTCGATGTGTTCATTAAACTGCATATGGTTGTCAAAGTGTATGCCCAAGTTCTTTAATGATCTGCTAGGGGTAATTAGATTCCCGTCAACATGCATACATATATCAGGGGGAATCTGTGACAAAAGTCCTCGTGTTCCTATAAACATACATTGAGTCTTTTTGGCGTTTAACATTAGGCCATTCCTATGAAAATACTGTTGTGCTTTCTTTAGTGATTGCTCGCTCCTAAGCATTAAGTCTTGTATATTGTTGACACTGCCTGTGTGAATTAACTGTGTGTCATCTGCATATTGTATAATTTCACATTCAGAAAAGAAGGACGAGAGATCATTTGCATAAATTATAAATAAAATAGGACCTAGTACTGACCCTTGGGGAACGCCATGGGATATTCCTGTCTTCTCGGATAAGCATTTTTCTATACGTACGGATTGTGTCCTGCCGCTGAGATAGCTTTGAAACCAGAAGGAGTCGATGTTTAACTTGAACAATTTATTTATTAATATATCATGGCTGACGCTGTCGAATGCTTTGGATAAGTCACAGAGGGTAATGAGGGAGACCTTTTTTATATCAAGAGAGAGAGAGAGAGGGGAGAGAGAGAGAGAGAGAGAGAGAGAGAGAGAGGAGAGAGAGAGAGGAGAGAGAGAGAGAGAGAGAGAGAGAGAGAGAGAGAGAGAGAGGAGAGAGAGAGAGAGAGAGAGAGAGCGAGAGAGAGAGAGAGAGAGAGAGAGAGAGAGAGAGAGAGAGAGAGAGAGAGAGAGAGAGAGAGAGAGAGAGAGAGAGGAGGGGGAGAGAGAGAGAGAGAGAGAGAGAGAGAGAGAGAGAGAGAGAGAGAGAGAGAGAGAGAGAGGAGAGAGAGAGAGAGAGAGAGAGAGAGAGGAGAGAGAGAGAGAGAGAGAGAGATGAGAGAGAAGAGAGAGAGAGAGAGAGAGAGAGAGAGAGAGAGAGAGAGAGAGAAAAAGCAGATTAAGGAGTTTTTCAATAAGGGTTTTAAGGGCTCTTTCAATTAAAACAGCGACTTACCTGGCTTAGAAGACCCCAAAACCTCCACCCCCCACCCTCATAGTCTATACATAAATATCTAGAGTAGATGCACCCTCCCCACACCACCCCTATCCCCCTTCCAACCCCCTAACCACTATATAACATTGGAATATTACAGGTAATGAAAATAAGGTACACGAGCGAGGTCTTTAGAAGCGACCGCAGACGTGCCCTTTTAACCTCGCTCGGTGCCACAAGGGAAATAGAAAGGAGGAAGAGGAGGAGGAGGGCGTCAATGATTCATGTGTGTGTGGGTGTGTGTGTGTGTGTCTGTGTGTGTGTGTGTGTGTGTGTGTGTGTGTGTGTGCCAGGCAAGGACCACCCATCGAGGGTCGTCGGTTTTGGAGTTGGACGTTGCATTATGCCTCCGCTGCCATCCCGGTGACTTATTGCGCCGGGTAAAGATCCCTACTAATGACGGGGATTCTTGCAATTAACATACACGCGCCTACAGGGAATCGCTTCTTTGTAATGATGGACGCGGCCGCCTTGCCTCCTTCCCCCTTCCTTCCCTCCTTCCTTCCCTCCTTCCTTTCTTCACTCATTCTTTCTTTCCCTCCCGCATTCCCTTCTTCTTTCATTCATTCCTTCCCTCTTTACTTCCCTCCTTCCGTCCCTCCTTCTCCAAGCCTCCTTGCTTCTCTCCTTCCCTCCCTCCTTCCTTCCCTCCTTCCTTCCTTCTTGCCTTCCCTCCTTCCTTCCTTCCTTCCCTCCTTCCTTTCTTCCTTTTCCCCCTCCCTCCCCCCTTTCTTTCCTTTCCTTTTTTTCCCCTTTCCCCCGCCCCGCGGTCGGGGGAAGACCCCATCCCAATTTTTTTTTTTCGGTTTTTTTCTTTTTGGTGTGGGAGGGGGGGGGGACGTCTGCGTGCGATTGTTACCTAAGCAAGGCGCTGCGGCGGGAGCGTAAGACAAAGGGGATTCAGCCAGGCTAATCTTATTGGTGCTGTGTAGGTAGGAGAAAAAATAGAAAAAAAGGATATTTATGTGTTTTATTATTGTTACCATCTCTATTATCACTGATGATATTTTATAGTTTAGAGTAATTTATCAATTGTTATTGTAACTTTTATACCATTATCATTGATATGATATAATTATTGTTTTCAGTATTTTTATTATCATCATTGTTATTCATATTCATATTATTATTATTATTATTATTATTATTATTGACGTTTTTTCCTTACTTCGAACGTTTTGAAAAACCTTTGGGGTTTTTGTTGGTTTCCCTTTTTGCAATTTTTTTTTTCATACTCGCGCTTTTTAGACTTAATTAGTCCTTTGCAGCGCGTTTGAATCTTGTTTTTTAAAATGCAGTCTGCTTTAGATCGTTTTAAAACTTTATACGCTCGGCGCTTTCTGTAAGATTTTTTGGGGATCCTTTATTCACCAACTGGTCTGTTATTTTTATTAAAAAAGTTTTTTACCATGGGAACATGTTTTTCCACCCCGTCGGTTTTTTATTAGTGAATACTTACACATGTTTTCGGCGTTTTACCTTTTAGTAGGTCAATCCATTAAAACCTTGCTTAGTCCCCTGCTGATCTTCGTGAAATCTGTTTTATTAAAATTTTGGGACTAAACCGATTTTCTGTGATGCCCTACATTGCAATTTATGCCGCATCTGATTGCCTTTGATCACTTTTTGAAAAATGTTCACCTTATCGCGAAATAAATCAATCAATTTCGTCAGTCATAATGATTTTTGTTTCTTTTCGATTTCGATTGTTTTGAAAATTTTTTTCTTTAATGAAAAGAATGAAAGCTCCACCTGCTTTATGCGTGCGACAATTTAGGAATTTTCTTATAGCCTGGAATGGCATTTCAGCTAATAAATTTTTATCTTTTTGTTGAACCAACCTCAGTGATACTGACATATCTGGCGTTTTGCAACAAAGTTGCTAATAATTTGTTAAATTTTTTAAAAAAATCTTCTTTTGGCTTTTTTTAGAGTAATTTAATTTTCCTTGATATTTTGGGAACCTTTCGTGGGGTTTCCCGGGAGGGGGTCTACGGTCCCCCTGTTTCAGGGGGGTTGATTAAGTTTTCTTTTATTAGTATTTGCGGAAACGGGGCGTGACCCAGCGTTGCTGGGGGTAAGAAAGGGTTAAGGGGATGAGGAGAAGGAGGAAGGAGGGGAGGGGGTTACATAGGATTACATGGAGTAACAGACACCAGGGAAACCCATTGGCCTGCAGGGTATCGCTGAACTACATACTACTAACTACAACTACTTGTAAAAAAACGTTGGAAAAAATTAAACCCTGTCCCTAAAGAGGATAGGAACATGAAATTTCAGTGCAAAAGATAGGATATAAAAATACAATAAACACCACTACCACTACAAATATCGATACGGGGACTAGATACAATTCGCAATCAATACCCCCTTTTCTTTTCAGTGCGCGCAATTTTTTTTGAATGTGTTTTGTGTTGGCTCCGACAACATTTGCTGGAACTTGTTCCTCGTCAAAGACTCTAACATTGAATAATTTTTTTCGGAATCCCCGGGGATGCAACGTTGCCGTTTTTGTTTTAAACCCTTATTTTTTTGTTGTCACTTGATTTAAAGCTCGAATGGTCCCCTTTATAATGACATCAAAACCTTTTTGGGTCTTTAAAAGGGTTTTTATCAATTCCCAGGATTCTACGACCTTTAAAGGGAAAAAATTTAATTTTTCCCCAGTCTCCCCTCATAGAAATTTTGCAGGATGGAAATTTTTTTGGTGCTCTTCTTTTCACTGATTCCAATTTGGCTTGATCTTTTACGAACAGGGCGACCAGAATTTAACGGCATTTCCAAGGCGGCTAACCAAGGCGTGTATAATTGTGCATTATTCGGAGTTTTTTGTTCAAAGTTTTCTTTAATAAAGCCCAAAATCATATTTTCCTTTTTTTTCTGGCCTAGGCAATGCGAACTGGTTTTTAGATCATCTGATGAGAACCTAATCCTTTTCCTGCTGTACTTCAGTTAAAAGATTATTTTGGGATTTTATAGTTATATTTGAGGTTATCTTGCTAATGCATTACTTTAATTTATCGGAATTTAATTTTAATAACCTTTATCACTCCAATCTGATAGTTTTTTCGGAAACACTTTGTTAGTTCGCATTTTCTCTAGTATATGCTTTACCCCCCTAATTTTTTGCTCTGCAAAATTTGATATTTAGATACAATCCCCGTCCAATCGTTGATATATATGGAAAAAGGTGACCCAAGGGGGCCCACCCAGGCACCCACTTGACTCTAACCCAACAGAGCCTCAACCCTTTATTACTCCCCCTTGTTTACGATTTTAAAGCCAGTTTTCCAATCCCTGAAATAAATTCTCTCCTATGCCATGTGCCCTTTGCTTGGGGCAACGTCGCTTATTGGAACTGTTCGAAGGGTTTCGAAAACAAATATATTACATCCGAGGGAATTTTAGGTCCCATTTTTAATAAGGCTTTTAAAAAAACGAGTAGTTTTTAACAGGATCTTATTTCGAAATCCATCTGGGGTTTAGTATTTGCTGGGAGGTAACAGTAGTAAAAAAGAATTTGGGTTAGTAGTAAAATAATGTAGTTTTAGTATTAAATGATGCTTGCTACTATACTACTATATTACAGCTACTACAATACTCTATGGACAATACTGATGATGACAGTAGTATAAATGATATATATAATGATAAGAACAGCTTTCTACATATCCACGACCATCTTCAACCTCGCATCACAACATGTAAGGTAATTCCCTTCAAGATCTTATTGTTCACCAGACTCAGAAGTTTCTTATCTCTTGTCCATACGATTTTTCCACGATAAGACCACACATTTTACTGAGTGTGGAAATGCCCGCTCACACATTACAGAGCCGAAGTGAAGCCATTTACCTCATTACGAAACTCAGATAATGACTCGGGAAAGAAAGCGATAATCGGTAAAAAAAACGTAAATTACCGCGAAGAAGAAGAAAAAAAAGCTAAGTAACATTACGCGGCACATTTGAGTTTCTTGTGATGGAACGAAGAAGAAAACGAGGGAGAGAGGAGGTAGGATGGAGGGTAGAGGATTAATAGGATCATAGGATTAAAGACAACCGAACCCCATTGGTCCATAGCGAGGGTATCTGCTGAACTACATACTACTAACAATCAACTTGTAAGAAAACAGTTGGAAAATGAACCATGTCCCTAAAGAGGATAGGAACATGGAAGTTTCATAGTGCAGAATGATAGGATATGAAAAATACTAACTACAACTACCACTACCACTACAACTAATCGATACGGGGGACTAGATACGAATTCGCACTATCAATACCCATTTACTTTACAGTGCGCGTCAAGTCTGTTTTTGAATGAGTTATTGTGTTGGCTCCGACACCTTTTTGCTGGTAACTTGTTCCATCGATCAACGACTCTAACATTGAATAATTTTTAACGGAGATCGGTGATGCAACGTTGACCGTTTAGTTTTAAACCATTATTTTCTTGTTGTCACTGTGGTTGAAAAGCTCGAATAGGCCTCTTGATTAAGTGACATCAAAACTTTTAGGATCTTAAGGTTTCTATCAAGTCCCCACGGATTCTACGATCTTTAAGGAAAACATATTAAGTTTCCGCAGTCTCTCTTCATACTATGAATTTCGCAGAGATGGAAATTTGTTTGTGGCTCTTCTTTGCACTGATTCCAATTTGCTTGATCGTTTTACGAAACAGGCGGACCATATGGAAAAGGACGTCATATTCCAAGTGCGGTCTACCAGGACGTGTATAATTAGTGTCATTACTTCGGAGTTTTATGTGTCAAGTGTACGTTTAATAAAGACCAACATCATATTTGCTTTTTTACTGCAGCTAGGCAATGCGAACTGGTTGTTCACAGATCAGTAACTGATGATGGACCTACGATCCTTTTCCTGCTGTACTTCCAGTTAACACGATTTATTTTGCATTTGATATTATATTGTGAGGTTATCGTTGCCTATATGCATTACTTTTACATTTACGGAATTGAATTTTAATAACCTATTTTCACTCCAATCTGATAGTTTGTCGAGATCACTTTGTATGAGTTCGCAGTTGTTCTCTAGTATATGCTTTACCCGGGAATAATGGTGTCATCTTCAATTTTTGATATTTTAGAATACAAGTCCGCAGTCCAGATCGTTGATATATATGAGAAAAAAGAGTATGGACCCAAGGCCGAGCCCTGAATGCAACCCCACTAGTGACATCTAACCATCAGATGCCTTACCCCCCCCCCCCCCCCCCCCCCGCCCCCACCATTTTATTCCTACCCTTTGTTTTAACGATTTGACAAGCCCGTTGCCAATCCATGAACATAATTGCTCTCCGCTATGCCATGTGCCCTTAGCTTGGTCAACAGTCGCTTATGTGGAACTGTATCGAGGCTTCTGAAAATCAGGTATATTACATCCAGGGAATTTTTAGCGTGTCCCATTTGAATATGACTTAAAAAATCGAGTAGGTTTGTTAAGCAGGATCTCTTATTTCGAAATCCATGCTGGGAGTTTAGTATTTGCTGGGAGGTAACAGTAGTAAAATAAGAATTTGAGTTAGTAGTAATAATAATGGTAGTTTTAGTAGTTTAAATAGTAGTGTTGCTACTACTACTACTACTATTACTGCTACTTACAATACTCTAATGACAATACTGATGATGACAGTAGTAATAATGATAATATATATAATGATAGCAGCAACAGCTTTCATACATATACCACGACCATCTTCAACCTCAGCATCACAACATGTACAGGTAATATCCCCTTCATATCATTATTGTTCACCAGACGTCAGAAAGTTTCTTCATCTCTTGTCCATCGAGTTTTCCACGATAAGACCAACCATTTACGTGGCTGTGGAAATGCCCGGCTCACACACACGAGCCGAAGTGAAGCCATTTACCTCATTAGAGAAACCACAGATAATGACTCCGGGAAAGAAAGCGATAATCGGGGAATAAAAACGTAAATTACCGCGAAGAAGAAGAAAAAAAAGCTAAGTAACAATTACGCGGCACAAGTTTTCGAGTTCTTGTGATGGAACGAAGAAGAAAACGAGGGAGAGAGGAGGAGGAGGAGGAGGAGGATTACATAGGATTACATAGGAGTAACAGACACCAGGAGACCTATTGGTCCATAGCGAGGGTATCTGCTGAACTACATACTACTAACTATCAACTACTTGTAAGAAACAGTTGAAAATGATACAATGTCCCTAAAGAGGATAGGAACATGGAAGTTTCATAGTGCAGAATGATGGATTGAAAAATACTACCTACAACTACACTACCACACAACTAATCGATACGGGGGGACTAGATAATACGAATTCGCACTATCAATCCCATTACCTTTAAACTTCCAGTGCGCGTCAAGTCTGTTTTTGAAGTAGTTAATTGTGTTTGGCTCCGATACAACATTTGCTGGTACCTTGTTCCTCGATCAACGCTCACACTGAAATAATTTTTACGGAGATCGGTTATGCACACGTTGCCGTTTAAGTTTAAACCATTATTTCTTGTTGTCACTTGAGTTTAAAGCTCAATAGGTTATCTTGATTATGACCTCCAAAACCTCTTTAGGATCTTAAAGGTTTCTATCAAGTCCCCACGGATTCTACGTCCTTTAAGTAAAACATATTACGTTTCCGCATCTCTCTTCATAGATGATTTTCGCAGAGATGGAAATTTGTTTGTTGCTCTTCTTTTGCACTGATTCCATTTGACTTGATCTTTTAACGAAACATGGCGCACCAGAATTTGAAACGGCATATTCCAAGTGCGGCCTAACCACGGACGTGTATAATTTGTCATTACTTTCGGAGTTTTATGTTCAAAGTTTACGTTTAATAAAGCCCAACATCATATTTGTTGCCCTTTTATTAACTGCAGCTCCAGGCAATGCGAACTGGTTTCAGATCTTACTGATGATGACACGTAAATCCCTTTTCCTGCTGTTCCTTCGTTAACGACTTGTAAGTTTGGCATTTGATAGTTATTATAGGTTATCGTTGCCTATATGCATTAACTTTACATTTACGAATTGAATTTAATAGCCATTTATCACTCCAATCTGATAGTTTGTCGACGATCACTTTGTATGAGTTCGCAGTTTTCTCTAGTATTCTTTACCGCCTAATTTTGGTGTCATCTGCAAATTCTTTGATATTTTAGATACAAGTCGCGCAGTCCAGATTCGTTGATATATATCAGAAAAGAGTGGAACCCAGACCGAGCCCTGAGGCACCCCACTAGTGACATCTAACCACTCAGAATGCCTCACATTTTAGTACTAACCCGTTGTTGTTTTTACCGATTCGAAAGCCAATTCGCCATCCATGAACATAATTGCACTCCTATGCCTGTGCCCTTAGCTTGGTCAACAGTCGCTTATGTGGAACTGTAGTCGAAGGCTTTCCTGAAAATCAAGGTAATATTAACATCCCAGGGTATTTTAGCGTCCCAGTTTTGAATAAATGACTTAAAAAAATTCAGTAGTTTTAAGCAGGATCTCTTATTTTGAAATCCTACTGGGAGTTTAGTATAGAGTTTATTTTCATCGGAGAAAAGACACTATTTTGTTTCCGCAATATTTTCTCAAATATGTTTTAACATCCCAGACGTTAGACTAATTGGGCGATAATTACTTGCGAGGCTCTTACTCCCTTTCTTGCATTCGGTGTAACGTTAGCTAATTTTCCACATACTATGGAACATTTTTTTTTCACATAGCATTTTATTGAAAATACTCCTTTAAATGGGGACGAAAAGTTGACTGTACATTCGCGAAGTAGTCGCGCGAGATTTCGTCCCAACCCCCACGATTTGGTGGGTCAGTTTCAGTCCAAATACTTTGATATTTCGTTCTACTGTTATCTCTCCTATTACCCATCTATCCCTTTCGAGTCCTGCATACATTTTACTGTTCTGGTAATGGAGTTTTCGTCTTCTTTAATAATACCGCCATTAAAGTATCATTGATTACGACGCCATACTCTTATTATCATTTACCAAGATATTATATTATCTTTCAGTGGTCCAATACAGTTTTGACGTTTTTCTTACTTCGAACGTATTGAAAGAACTTTCGGGTTTGATATTGGATTCCTTTGGCATTTTTTCTTCATACTCTCGGGCTTTTTTTAGACTTAATTGTCCTTTGCATGCGACGGTTTGCCGTCATTTATTTCTCTAGAATCGCAGTCTGCATTTGATCGTTTGTAAACTTTATTACGCTCTGCGGCGCTTTTCTGCAATGATTTGTTGGATTCTCATTATTCAATCCAACATGGGTCTTGTTTTTATGTTATTCAAACGTTTTTCCTTACCATGGGGACACATGTTTTCCACCACCATTGGAGTTTGCATTAGTGACATACTTACACTGGGTTTTCGGCGTGTATTACCATTTAGTAGATCAAATCCATTCACTTCTCTTATACCCGCGATCTTCGTGAATCTGCTTTATTATATTTGATTCTAATAACCTATTTTCTGTGATGTCTACATTGGCACATTTATGCCGCATCTGATTAGCCTGTGATCACTGTTTTGTGCCACATGTTCACCTATATCGCAGTAATCAATCAGATCAATGTCGGTAATGAAAACGAAATCTAGGATAATATTATCCCTTGTAGGCTCCGGACCACCTGAGTTTAAATATACTTCGGTCACCATATCAAGCAATCGCAATACCTTTCCTCTTCAGCAGAATTATATTTCCAGTTTTATATGAGTGTAGGTTTAAAATCTCCACAATAATTGTACCGTTTATTGTTCACAACTGACTTTGTCCTCGTCATACAGGAGGCAAATACTTCCGCATTAGATTTGGGAGGACGATATATTGTCCCAATATTTAGCAATTTACCGTTTAGCTTAATCTTTGCGTAGACTGAGTCATAATGAATCTTTATTTACTTTATCGATTTCGATTGCTTGCAATTTCTTTAATATAAGAATGACACCCTCCACCTGCTTTTGCGGGCGACCATTTAGGATGTCTTATAGCCCTGGAATGGCTATTTCAGCTAATAAATGTTTATCTTTGGGGTGTTGGCCCACTCTCATTGATAAACTGACCATATCTGGTGTTTCGGCAACAACGTATGCTAATAATTATTCGTTTACGCTTTAAATAATGCTTCGGCATTTGTTAGAGAATTTAAATTCCTTGATAGTTTTGTTTAACCTTGGCGTGAGAGTTTACCGGCAGGGCTCTACGGTCCACTTTTTCAGGGCGCTTGATTAAGTTACTTTGATTAGTATTTGCGGAAACGGGACGTAAAACAGCGTTGCTGTGGGTTTTAAGAAAGGGTTAAGGGGGTGTTCTGTACCGGTTTCCGCTCCGTTTTTTGATCGAAAGAAGAAACTTTATCATTTAGCAGCGTCCTAATCGTGCATGGCCGACGGGGCTGAGGTGGATCGCTCCCCAAATAGAGGGAAAATCCTAAAACCAGGATGGGATCCCGTAGAAATTATCCGGAAGTTTGCGAAGTCTACATCTCCTGTGCAAAAAGACCCTCAGTGGGGTTTTTTGGGGAAACGCCTTATCTTTAAAACGTTGGGCCTACTCCTATCTGGGGGAGAACCCCTTGAAGAGGAGGAGGAGGGGGAGGGGGAGGAGCAGGGGGGGAGGAGGAGGAGGGGGGGAGGAGGGGGGAGGAGGAGGAAGGGAGGGGTAGGGGGGGCAATGCAAAAATTATGCCCGTATGGTTTTTTGGAAGTTGGTGAAAATATGCTTTACCTCACAGGCTCGCTTTTATAATTGCTCCTAAACACAAACCCCTTTCCCACTCCTTTCCCTCTCTTGTTTCCCTCCTCCTCCTCCTCCTCCTCCTCCTCCTCCCCTTCCTCCTCCCCTCCTCCTCCTCCTTTTCCTCCTCCTTTCCTCCAAAATCCCCGAAAAATATTTCATATCAAATCCCCGGTTTGTCACTTTTTATCTCGGAATAATAATTTATCTGGGCGGGCCTCTGAAATTTACTCTCATTGGGGTAAAAAAGATTGCGAAGGGGTTACACAACCCCTCCCACACTCTCAGCAGCCCCCGGGAAACGGTCACTACTACAACTTTTGACCTGTGAGGGCTGTGGTTTTTAGTAAGGGCCCTGTCAGTTGTGACCACCATCGGGATTTATATACCCAGGGGTTTCCCCGCGGGAAAAGGATTGAAAATGCACGGCGTCCACTTGGAAAAAAAGGGCCCCACCTTCAGTGGATTGAAACGGGGCTGGGCCTGTTGACCCGCTGCCCTCCCAAGAAAGCGCCAAAGGGAAGGCTGCCGCACCACCCCTGAACTTCCAAAACTGGAGCCACCCAACCTACATTAACCTCATAACACACACAGAAAAGCCCCGTTAAAAAGGTTTCCCCCTACTCTCCCGACCCTTTTTGACGGGGGGTTGGTTCAGTTTGGGGCCTGTCAGTTAGTGACCAAACCCTCGGGATTTTAAGGTACCAGGGTTCACTGCTGCAAAGGGGCATTGAAGTGTACGGCGTCCCCACAGGGAAAATACACAATCCGCCCGTTTGGGTTGAACGGGCCCGGGGCCCCGATTGACTGCTTTCCTCCCAAAAAAGCGCCGGCAAGGCTGCCCGGGGGGAAACCCCCCTTGAAACCTCCACCTGTGTTCACACCATTACAAAAAAACACATCCCCAAAGGGCCTATCTATCAAGGGGACCCAAACCTACCCCCCAACCCCTTTAAAAAATTTGTTTTGGAGTTTGGGCCCTAGATTTCAGCTTTCAACTTTCCTCACAAAATTTCCCTCAGTTTTTCTAAAAATTAAAAGGGGGATCACTTCTTTTTTTCCCGGCCCCTTCAGCTGGAGGGGAAAAAGGTTGGGGGGGGGGGGGAAACCCTTTTACTTTTATCTTTTTTCTCTTTTTATTTTTATTTTTAAATGTATTAAAGCAAACATTTTTGTTAAAACCTTCGGTCTGTTGCTGTTTTTTGTTTTTCCCTTTGGGATTTTCCCTTTTTATTCCTCCCCGCCTTTAGATTACTCTTTTTTTGAAAATTTTCGCTCGATGGAAGACAAAATGAGAAACATCCCTCGTTTCCCTTTTTTTTTTTGTATTTTTTAAAAGGGTTTAAAATAAATACAAATTTATATTATATTGCTATGA
>JACEEZ010022449.1:0-25000 GCA_016584305.1 Chionoecetes opilio | reverse complement strand
TAATTCAAATTTTTTCACTACTAAATGAGTTTTACATGTACATGTGTTACTATTCTAGTTTTCCATTTTATTTTTTCAGTACTACTAAAAATATATATAGAATATAACAAAGGACATTTAAGAAAAATTTTTGGTGGTTAAACAGGGTTACACATTTAATTAGCAGGTAGGTGAACTGGCTGCTTACCAGGGTTCCACTTTTGGGGGGGGAAAAAANATTTCAATGGCCCTCCATATGATGGGTTCATATATTGTAGTGTCGTAATATAAAAACTCAAAAATAGTAGATATAGATATGAAAGATATAGAAATGTTCATCACTTGTTACATTAATGACCGTAAGAATAATAGTAATGATTCATGCCTCCTTATGTTTTATGTTTATGATCATATCTACAACATTTCCCAAGATCTTAGCCTATAAATAGTTAGTAAGATAGTATGATAAATTATTAAAAAGTATAGATAGATATAAAAAAAATAAAAAAATAAATGTCTATTAATCTTGCTTTTTCCATTCTTCCATTGACAATCCGTACGTAAGGTTTGCTTCAAGATTTCTGCATCAGTAATAATTTTCCAAACAGAAAACCGTAGACGTGGTTATAATAAATAATAATTCAAATTAACTGAACACTTAAACAGTTGACAGTTGCTGTGTGGGGTGTGTGTGTGTGGGTGTGTGTGTGTGTGTGTGTGTGTGTGTGTGTGTGTGTGTGTGTGTGTGTGTGTTGTGTGTGGTGTGTGTGTGTGTGTTGTGTGTGTGTGTGTGTGTGTGTGGTGTGTGTGTAGTGTGTGTGGTGTGTGTGTGTGTGTGTGTGTGTGTGTGTGTGTGTGTCTGTGTGTGTATGTGTGTGTGTGTGTGGTGTGTGTGTGTGTGTGTGTGTGTGTGTGTGGTGTGTGTGTGTGTGTGTGTGTGTGTGTGTGTGTGTGTGTGTGTGTGTGTGTGTGTGTTGTGTGTGTGTGTGTGGGTGTGTGTGTGTGTGTGGTGTGTGTGTGTTGTGGTGTGTGTGTGTGTGTGTGTGTGTGTGTGCTGTGTGTGTGATGTGTGTGTGTGTGTGTGTAGTGTGGTGTGTGTGTGTGTGTGTGTGTGTGTGGTGTGTGTGTGTGTGTGTGTGTGTGTGTGTGGTGTGTGGTGTGTGTGTGTGGTGTGTGTGTGTGTGTGTGTGTGTGTGTGTGTGTGTGTGTGCTGTGGTGTGTGTGTGTGTGTGTGTGTGTGTGTGTGTGGTGTGTGTGTGTGTGTGTGTGTGTGTGTGTGTGTGTGTGTGTGTGGTGTGTGTGTGTGTGGTGTGTGTGTGTGTGTGTGTGTGTGTGTGTTGTGTGTGTGTGTGTGTGTGTGTGTGTGTGTGTGTGTGTGTGTGTGGGCGACGGCGCGGACAGAGTAATAAGGAGATAGGCTGGAGGAGGAAGAGAGGAGGAGGAGGAGAAGGAGGATTACATAGGATTACATAGGAATAACAGACACCAGGAGACCTATGGTCCATAGCGAGGGTATCTGCTGAACTACATACTACTAACTATCAACTACTTGTAAGAAAACAGTTGGAAAATGATACCATGTCCCTAAAGAGGATAGGAACATGGAAGTTTCATAGTGCAGAATGATAGGATATGAAAAATACTAACTACAACTACCACTACAACTAATCGATACGGGGGGACTAGATACGAATTCGCACTATCAATACCCTTTTATTTTACAGTGCGCGTCAAGTCTGTTTTGAATGTAGTATTGTGCTGGCTCCGACAACATTTGCTGGTAACTTGTTCCATCGATCAAACGACTCTAACATTGAAATAATTTTTACGGAGATCGGTGATGCAAGGGTGACCGTTTATTTTTAAAAAACCTTTATTTCTTGTTGTCACTTGAGTTGAAAGCTCGAATAGGTTCCTTGATTAATGACATCAAATCCTTTTAGGATTTTAAAAGGGTTTTCTATCAAGTCCCCACGGATTCTACGATCCTTTAAGGAAAACATATTAAGTTTCCGCAGTCTCTCTTCATAAGATGAATTTCCCCAGAGATGGATTTTTGGTTGTTTCTTCTTTGCATTGATTTCAATTTGGCTTGATCTTTTACGAAACAGGGCGACCAGAATTGAACGGCATATTCCAAGTGCGGCCAAACCCAAGGACGTGTATAATTGTGTCATTACTTTCGGATTTTTATGTTCAAAGTTTCGTTTTAAAAAAGCCCAACATCATATTTGCCTTTTATTGGCAGCTAGGCAATGCGGAACTGGTTTTCAGATCATTACTGATGATGACACCTAAACCTTTTCCTGCTGTACTTCAGTTAACGATTTATTTTGCATTTGATAGTTATATTTTAGGTTATTTGTTGCCTAATGGGATTACTTTACATTTATCGGAATTGAATTTTAATAGCCATTTATCACTCCAATCTGATAGTTGTCGAGATCACTTTGTATGAGTTTGCAGTTTTCTCTAGTATATGCTTTACCGCCTAATTTGGTGATCTGCAAATTTCGATATTTTAGATACAAGTCCGCAGTCCAGATCGTTGATATATATCAGAAAAAGAGAGGACCCAAGACCCAGCCCTGAGGGCACCCCAAATAGTAACATCTAACCAATCAGATGCCTCGCCATTATTATACCCGTTGTTTACGATTTGAAAGCCAATCGCCAATCTATGAACATAATTGCTCTCCTAAGCCATGTGCCCTTTGCTTGGTCAACAGTCGCTATGGGGAATTGTATCGAAGGCTTTTCTGAAAATCAAGGTATATTACATCCGTGGGAATTTTAGCGTCCAGTTTGAATAAATGGGCATTTAAAAAAAAACCAGTAGGTTGTTAAGCAGGATCTCTTATTCGAAATCCATGATGGGGGTTTAGTATTGAGTTATTTTCATCGAGAAAGACACTATTTTATCCCGCAATATTTTCTCAAATAGTTTAACAATCACAGACGTTAGACTAATTGGGCGATAATTACTTGCGAGGCTCTTACTCCCTTTCTTGAATATCGGTGTAACATTAGCTAATTTCCACATACTAGGAACATTTTTGTCCTTCGCGATTTATTGAAAATAATCTTTAATGGGAGCCAAAGTTGACTGTGACATTCGCGAAGTAGTCGCGGCGAGATTTCGTCCACCCCCACGGATTTGCTGGGTCAAGTTCAGCAAATACTTTGATATTTCGTCTACTGTTATCTCTCCTATTACCAATTATCCCTTCGAGTCCCGCATACATGTTACTGGTTCTGGTAATGGAGTTTCGTCTTATTTAATAAATACCGCATTAAAGTATTCATTGAGTACCGAACGCCATACTCTTATTATCATTTACCAAGATATTATTATTATCTTTCAGTGGGCCCAATACTTGTTTGACGTTTTTCTTACTTCGAACGTATTGAAAGAACCTTTTCGGGTTTTGATTGGATTCCTTTGCAATTTTTCTTCATACTCACGCTTTTTAGACTTAATTAGTCTTTGCAGCGACGTTTACGTCATTGTATTCTCTAGAATCGCAGTCTGCATTTGATCGTTGGAGGAGGAGAGGAGGAGGAGGAGGAGGAGGAGGAGGAGGAGGAGGAGGAGAAGGAGGAGGAGGAGGAGGAGGAGGAGGAGGAGGAGGAGGAGGAGGAGGAGGAGAGGAGGAGGAGGAGGAGGAGGAGGAGGAGGAGGAGGAGGAGGAGGAGGAGGAGATGAGAAGAAGAGGAAGAGAAAGCGACCGTCAACATTTGTATGCCGTAAAAGGTAGTTATAATGGGGCGTGGGTTAACCTCCTCCTCCTCCTCCTCCTCCTCCTCCTCCTCCTCCTCCTCCTCCTCTCCTCCCTCCTCTCTCCTCCTCCTCCTCCTCCTTCACATGCAAACAACACGGCAGCAGACATCGTTTATTCTATTTCAGAAATGGGTGTTTCAAAATTTAGATTAATCAGGAGTAAGTGGTGTGTGTCCCTTCCCTTCCTCCCCTTCTGACGGATGGAGGAGGAAGTGAAATAAAAACACAGCAGCAGGAGGAGGAGGAGGAGGGGGAGGAGGAGGAGGGGGTGGGGGAGGGGGGTCTTCCAGAAAAAAAAAAATAAATAACAAGGGGGGGTGAAAAAAATTTCCCGGGGCCCGCCCCTTTGGTCCGGGGGTTGTAAATCCGTGGGGATTTTTTTTCCCTCCCTGGGGAAAAAAATTTGGCGGCAGGGGGTCCGGTGGGCCCTTCGCTTTTTGGGAGTACAAAACTTTTACAGGTTTAAATAATTTATGTTATTTTTTTGGCTTTCCCAGCTGCCATGAGCACCTGAACCCAAGGTTTGGGGTTTGGCCCCCCGACCCCCCCCCTAAAAGGAGGATGAAAATGATCTCCTGGGCTCCCTTTCCCCAAATTGAAAAGGGGGGCCCACCCAAAAACCCAAGCAAGACCCACCAGAAGACTTGAATGGGGCCCCTCTCACGTCCTTCCCAAAACCCCCTTTTCCCAATGACAAAGGGAAAAAATCCAAAAAGAAAATTGATCCGCCACCCCCTTTATAAAGAACGGGGGGGCCCCACTTTAAGAGGGCCCAAGTTGAGTCCTAAAAATTGGCCAGATCCCCAGTCCTCAAATGTGCCCAGCCACTTTTAACTTTCCCTTGGGCCAAAGCAGATCAAAGGGAAAGTGGGCCACAAGTTATGGCGCGGATCGATTTTTTAGTGATGTTTTGGTTCCCTTACACATCGAATGGCGTCCCTCAAGGCCTTTGGAGATCTTCTGGAGGGCAGGGGGCCAGGGACAGGACCCACTCTTTCAGGCCCCGGGGTTGCTACCAGTGGAAACAGCAAAATTGGGTTTTCAAAAAAAAAACCCCAAACGTGACACCCACAAACGGGCTCACCAAGCCCAACACCCAAAAGTACCTTTGTATGTACAAAAACCCAGAGTCCCCTACAGTGAGCATTTTCCAGACCTTGGAAGATCCCCAAGGAAGGGGTTTCCCCATTTGAAGATTTGGGTGTGACCCCCCAATTTCCCGATGCATGTCCCCAATTCCCAATTCTGGGGTACTTCATCCTGCAGCGGGCCCAGTGGTTTGTTGATGGTATACGTGAGAGCAAATACGTGAGGGCCGATTTCCCTGCTTACATGGAAGCCCCCGGGTTTTAAGATGCCCCTTCTTGGTTCTTCGCCCTGCACCCAAACACACTACTCGGGGAATGGGTGCCAAATAAACCTAGGGAAGCCTTTGGTGTCACTGAAGCCCCCTCCCACCCCGGAGGCCCCTTATGTGAGTTTCGAAAGGGGAACTTTGTCGTCAAAAAAAGGTCAAAGCGTGCATTCTCTCCCTGTTGCTTTTGGGCCCCCAAGGCCCCTAAAGCAGAAAAATGTTTTCCTAAAAAGGGAGACGGCGGTTCCCTGTGGGCCTGACGGAAACCCTGCACCCCTCTTCGTCCCCTGGAAATGGTACCCTGGCCCCAAAAAGGGCCCCTTTTTTAATTTAAGGAATTCGAAGGGATAAACCCGGAAAGGGGCAGGACACAGAGTACGTCCCCCCATGAAAAGAAAAAAAAATTCCAAAGAGGCATTTGCAAAGATAGTCGATCACTGACCCAAAGCCAGGGAAAGAGGGGGGAACCCCGTTCGCTGAATACAGCAGTGATCCCCCTTGTCCAAAACAGCAGAGAAGTTGTGGAAAATTTTAGTGGCAGACCCAGTCGGGCCCAGAGGGGAAAAAACGGCCTGGGAGAAGAAAATTGGGGAATTTATTTTGAAGGAGGTTTTGGTTTAAACCCAAGAAGTGCCTTTTCACAGATCCACCCAAGGGCGGAAAAAATCTCCATTTTTTTCACCCTTTCCCCCAAGTCCAAAAGAAAAGGGTAAAAGGAAACACCCCTCCCGATTCACCCCCAAAGAACGACTGTTCGCTCTTCTCCAGGCGGGACATTGCCTCCCAGATACGCCAGGGGTGTTTTTCCCCCCCGGAGTTCTTTTCACCCAGGGGAAAAAACCAGGCCTGCCACCGTTTTTGTCTAGATGGGTGGGCCCGGGGAGAACGGGCAACCAACCCTGACTTAAATGCCCCCCCGGGAAAAAACCTTTTTTCCCGTGAAAGGGGATTTTCTCCCCCCCCCAGAGTACAGGTCACCCATCCGGGAGGTCCCCTGCCCAATTTCATCAACATGCGCGCCCACCCCCGGGGGCCAAAGACTTTCCCGGGGTTAATGCCAGGTTTCCCTTCCCGTCCCCGTATGTAAAACCCCCCCAGCTTCAGCATGTGGGGACAGACTAGCCCTTTGTCTGGGATCTGTAAAAGGCAGACAGCTTGAAGGGGGCCCCTTTTCGCGCAAGAGAGGAAAGGGAGGTTAGGAGACGAGTCGAGCCATCAATTTGCAGTTTCCTGGGAAACGGGGAAAGAGTTTTCCCCCGGGGCATCAACGACAAAAAAAGACGGAGTGTTCCCCTTTTTTTCCTTTTGGTTTCCCAACGGGGGCCAGACTTTAAACCCCCAACAAAAAATCTCCCCACCCCCAAAAAGGCCCGGGCCCGTTTTTTGGCTCCAACCCCAGGAGTGTCAGCTCTAGCCCCCATGCACCCCAGGGAGGGGGCTGCACTCGTACCCTCCTGCACCTACAGGGATCCCGGGAAACAACAGGGGTTACAGCAAAGTGTCAATACGCACAGTTGTTTACGGGCCCGTCCCGGTAGTCCTGGCCATAGCATCAGCCAATCCCCCCTAAACCCATCTCTGAACTGTGGCTTGTCTTTGGAGCTGGGAAGACCCTTCAGGTTAATCGTGCCCTCTTTGAGGATCGAAAAAAGTTTTGGGTCCCCGGGATGTGTGGTTTGCCCCGATGTTCCACGTTTTTAAAGGATTGTGACAGGGGTGTCCTTTTTTTCCCCGGGGCAGGGGCAAAAAGATCCCTTTGGGACACCGGACCCCTTATGGGGGACGTCACACCACCTTTCTGCGCCCTTGGGGTGCCTTTGCCAGCCCAAAAGTGCCTTTGACAAAGTGGTTTTCCCCAACCCCCAAAACCCCGTTTTGGGTGGCCCGGGCCTGTACGATCGCCCCAGCACAGAGGATGGTGTAAAACCGGGCCCCAAGCGAAAAAGGTTCGGGAAGAAAGGCAGAGCTATTAAAGGTTCTGCCTCCCACCCCAGGCTGCACTCTTTCCAACACACCAAAAGAGAGCTTTGGTCTACCCAGGTTGGCCCACTGTTGGGGCCCCAAAAAATGAGTATAACCGGGGACGCCCCTCCCAGAAGCATCAGAAAAACTTCCCCGGGGAACTTTTTGCGATGTGGCTCCCAAGAAGGCCCTCCCAGGGGGACCCCCTGCAAATGCCAGAAAGGGGGCCCTTTTTCAGTGTACACCCTCTTTGTCGGAGGTGGGGGGGGTTTGTGGGGGGGGCCCGGGGGTTTTTGGGAAACCCCGGGGAGGAAAAACCCCCCAAATTCATTACTGTTTGGGGCCCCAAAATTTCCACCCTTTATTGACTTCCCAATTTAGACTATAAATAGCATTTGTGGGGGTCCCCTTTGTCCCTAAAAAAACAGAAGAAAATAAATTATGGGTTGTTTGACGCCCCTTGCCGAAAGTGGTCCTGTTTTTCAAAATCGTAACATAATAAGAAAAAAATGATAATTCTTTTTTTTAGCCCCCAAATTTTTAGAAATTTAAAATTTCCCCTTTCAACGTTATGGGACGGGTTAAAACTTACTAAATGTATGATTAATTAAAAAGGAAAAAAACTTTCCCCCCCCTTTAAAAAATTGTTTTTTTAACCTTTTAATATCAAAGAATTTCAAATAAAGCGAATGGCGGCCATCTTAAAAATGGCCCGCCATTTTTTGTCACAGGTCGAATCTGAAAAATGGCCCCCTAAATCAAAAAAATCACCACTGAGGAAGTCTACCTGCGGCCCAAATTTTCCATCCCTTGTTTCACAAACCCACAAAAATTTCCCCTTATTCCCCAGTAATATTACCTTACCTCCCCCTTTTACGCTACTCATGGCACTCTGTAGACCTTTTTACTAAGTACATATTTCTTTGAAACCCCCGATTTTTTATAAAAACTTTTTTACCTCAAGATTGGTTTTTCCCTTTTCCCATTTTAATTTTTTTAATTTCCAATCCCCCACATTTGCAGCCACTGGCCCTCCCCTATTGTGTGATGTTTTAATAACCCGGGTTTTAAATTTATTATTATTATTATTATTTTATTTATTATTTTTAAATTATTAGTATTTTATTCCACACACACACAACACACACACCCACAAAACACACAAAACACACACACAAAACCACACACACACACACACACACCAACACACACAGTAGAAATTTTCCCCCCTCACAACCTCTCCCATTTTATATTTTCAAGAGTATCAAAACCAAAAGCCCCCTTCATTTGCCTGCCCCCTTTCGTCCCCATCCCGGGACCCCTTCCCCTCTCCCCCCCCACAAACCCCCCCTTAAATATCCCCCCCCTTTCCCTTTGGGCCCCCCCCAAACAAATTTCCCCCCTGACATGCCCCCCTTCCCCCCTGCCCCCCCAAAAACCCCCCCCCTGACAGGCCCCCCTTTTCCTCGGCCCCCCCCCCAACCCCCCCCTGACATACCCCCTTCCCTCTGCCCCCCAGAACACCCCCTTCTCAAACCCTCCCTCTGACTCCTTCCCCCCCTCCAAAAACCCCCCCTTGACTTTAAATTTTTCCCCTTTCTTGCCCACCTCCCCCCCCCCCGCCCCCCCCTCCGCCCCCCCACCCGGGGCTTCCCCCAGGGGGTTTTGATGGGGAAGGCCTAAGGGCTGTCTCGGTCTGGGGCCGGCCCATTTGTCCCCCTGTAATTTGGGGTAATCCCAAAATTTTTAGTCACGTGGTTTGGGGCCCATTCATGATCGGCGGGGGTAAGGAGAGGAGGAGGAGGAGGGGAGGGGGAAAGGAGAAGGAGGAGGGAGGAGGAGGAGGAGGAAAGGAAAAACACGAAGGATGGTAAACAGGAAAAAAAGGGAAAGGAAGGGGAAAGGGAGACACGAAAGATGGTAAAGGAAAGAAGGAGGAGAAAAGGGGAGGAGGGGGAGGAGGAGGAGGAGACCCCAAAAGGGATGGGTAAAAAAGGAAGGAAACGAAGGGGGGAAAGGAGGAGGGGGAAAGGAGGAGGAGGGGGGAAGGGGGGAAAGGAGGAGGGAGGAGGAGGAGGAGGGGGAAAGGGAGACCCAAAGGGAATGGTAAGCAGGAAGGAAAGGGAGGAGGAACAGGAGGAGGAAGAAGACACGAAGGATGGTAAGGGGGAAGGAGGGGGGAAGAGGGGAGGCACGAAAGGAGGGTAAGCAGGAAGGAGTAAGGGGGAAAAAAGGGGAGGAGGGGGGGAGGAAGAAAAATGAGAAGAAAAAAAAGAGGAGGAAGAGGAAGAAGAGGAAAGGAAAGAAGAGACCCCGAAGGGGATGATAAGGGGGAAAGGGAAAACCCGGAGGAGGAAGAAGAGGAAGAGGAGGAAAAAGAGGGAAGAGGAAGGGGCCTTTAAAAGGAGGGAAAAAGGGAGGAAGGAGAAAAAAGGAAGGGGGAAGGGGGGAAGAGGAGGACAAAGACACGAAGAATGATAAGGGGGAAGGAAAAGGGGGAGGAAAAAAGGAGGAAGAGGAGGGAAGGGGAAAGAGGAAGAAGAGACACGAAGGATATAAGGGGGAAGGGAAGAAAAAGGGGAGAGAGGAGGAAGAGCCCACGAAGGATGAAAAGGGGGAAAGGGAAAAAGGAGGGGGGAGAAGGAGGAGGAGGAGAAGGAGGAAAGA
Organism: Chionoecetes opilio; assembly: GCA_016584305.1. Lineage (NCBI taxonomy): Eukaryota > Metazoa > Arthropoda > Malacostraca > Decapoda > Majidae > Chionoecetes > Chionoecetes opilio. The sequence goes on along the minus strand of JACEEZ010022449.1, from coordinate 15,257 downwards.
AGAAGGGGAAAAAGGGAAGAGGGGGAGGAGGAAGGAAAAGAAGGAAGAGGAGGAATAGGAAGAGACACGAAGGAATGTTTAAGGAAAACGGGAGGAAGGGGGAAGGGGGTAAACAAAGGCCCCCCAAAAAAAGAAATGTAAAAATTAAAGGAAAGGGCCCAAAAATAGCAGAAGGACTAATAAAGATGGGAAAAAAGAAGGAAGAAGAAGGAGAAAAGAACAAGAAGACGAAAGAGGAAAAAGAACAACAAAAAAGAGATAAAAGGAAAAAAGGGAAAATAAAGGGGGGCCCAAAATTGTTAAAAATGCTGGGTTTTAAAATAATAAGGGGGTTATCTTTTTTGTTAAAACATTTTTAACCCCCTTCACCCCCAAAAGATTTTTTTCCCTTTGCAAAAAAAAAATCGTTTTTGTTCCCCCAAAAAATTAAAAGTACGGAAAAGGGGATTTTAACCAAACCAAATTATTTAAAGTCGACTGGAAAACCAAACAAGTAAAAGTATAAAAAAAATTCCCTTAAAAGTCACAAAAAAATGTCAAATTTGGACACCCAAAATTACAATGGAAATTATTTTATAGGTTTTCAAGGGGTTTAAAAGTACATTTTTATTCAATTGAAGTACAAACCCCAGGAATAAAATAAATGCAAAAAAGTCAGAAAGAGAAGTTTTTGGGGCCAAAAGTGTTCGTTTGGGATGTACAATTTTGGTAATAAATGATAATGATAGTCCGAAAGAAAATGATAGATATAAGATTTAAAATATAGAAAATAGAAAATTTTTTTTCCAAACTTGCCTTAAACATTTAATAAACCTTTAAAAAATAATAGTAATGGTTTTCATCCCTTTCCTTTTAATGTTTTAATGTTCATAAATCAAAAATTTAAAACACATTTTCCCAAGATCTATACCCTTTAATAAATAGTTTAGTAAGATAGTATATAAATTATTAAAAAAGTATAGATGATAAAAAAAATTTTTAAAAAAAAAAATGTTATTAATCTTGCATTTTCCATTTTCCTTTGACCCCACCCGAAAGTAAGGTTTCCCTTCAAGATTTCTCCCATAAGGTAAAAATTTTTCCCAAACAAAAACCCGAAGGTGGTTTTAATAAATAAAAATTAAAATTTTAACCGAACACTTAAAACAGTTGACATTTCCCTCTGTCGTGGGTTGGTGTTTTGTTTGTGTGGGGTGTCTGTGGGTGTGTTTTTTTTGTGTGTGGTTTTGGGGGGTTGTTGGTGTGTGTGTGTGGTGTGGTGTGTGTGTGTGTGTTGGGGTGTGTGTTTTGTGTGCTGTGTGGTTTTTGTGTGTGTAGGTGTGTGTGTGTGGTGGTTTTGTGTGTGTTTTTGGGGGTGTGTGTTTTCCCTTTTGGGTGTGGGGTTTTGTGTGGGTTTTTGGGGGTTTTTGTGTGTGTGTGTGGGGGTGTGTGGTTTTGTGTGTGTGTGTGTGTGGTTGTGTGTGGGGTGTGTGTGTTGTGGGGGTGTGTGGTGGGGTGTGTGTGTGCGGTGTGTGTGTGTGTGGGGTTTTTTTGTGTTGTGTGTGTGTGTGTGGTGTGTGGGGTGGGGGGTGTGTGTGTGTGTGTGTGTGTGGGTGTGTGTGTGTAGTGTGTGTGTGTGTGTGTGTGTTTTGTGGGGGGTTTTTTTGTGTGTGTGTGTGTTTTGTGTGTGTGTGTGTGTTGTTTTGTGTTTTTTTGGTGTGGGTGTTTGTGTGTGTGGGTTTTGTGTGTGTGTGTGTGTTTTGGTGTTTTTTGGTTGGGGTTGTGTGTGTGTGTTGGGGTGTGTTTTGTCCTTTTGTGTGTGTGTGTGTGTGTTGTGTGTGCTTTTGTGTGTGTGTGTGTGTGTGTGGGGTTTGTGTGTGTGTGGGGTTTTGGGGTTGTGTGTGTGTGTGTGTGTGTGGTGTGTGTGTGTGTGTGGGGTTTTGTTTTGTTTTGTGTGTTTTGGTGTGTGTGTGTGTTGTGTGTGTGTTTTGTGTGTGTGGGCGCAGGCCCCCCGGACAGGTAAAAAAGCGGGATTAGGCTGGAGGAGGAAAAAAGAGGAGGAGGAGGAAAAGGAGGTTTTAACATGGGAAATTCCCTAGGAATAAAAAGGACCCCCCAAGGAGACCTATTGGTCCATGCAAAGGGGTTACTCCCCTGAACTCATAAAAAACTAACTATAAAAAAAACTTGTAAAAAAACCCGGTTAAAAAACATGATACCATGTCCCTAAAGAGGATGGGGAAACTTTGGAAGTTTCATAGTCCCGAATGATGGGAAATTTAAAAATACAACTACAACTCCCACTCCCAACTAATGGGAACGGGGGGCCTAAAATAGGGAAATTCCCGCCCCCCCCCAAATACCCTTTTAAACTTTAAAAGTCGCGGTAAGTTGTTTTTTGAATTTTAGTTTTTGTGCTGGCCCCAAACAACATTTGCTGGTAACTTGTTTCCCATCGTTTCCAACGACTCAAACCATTGAAAAAATTTTTTACGGGAGATGGGTTTGAGGGCAACTTTGACCTTTTAAAGTTTTAAAAACCATTATTTTTTGGGTTTTCATTTGAGTTGAAAGGGCTCGAAAAAGGTTTTTTTCTTGATTAATGCCCACCCAAACCCCCTTTTTTTTGGGATTTTAAAAAAGGTTTTCCCTATCAAGCCCCCACGGTTTCTAACGACCCTTTAAGGAAAACATTTTTTAAAGGTTTTCCCCCGTCCTTTTTTAAAATAAGATGAATTTCCCCGAGATGGGGTTTTGTTTTTTCCCTTTCTTTGCATTAAATTTCAATTTGGCTTAAATTTTTTTCCCGAAAGGGGGCCCCCGCCCCAAAAATTTGGAAGGGCCATATTCCAAGGGGCGGCCAAACCCCCAAGGGAAACGTGTAAAATTTGGGTCATTTACTTTCGGATTTTTTATGGTTAAAAGTTACTTTTTAATAAAAGCCCCAACATCATATTTGCCTTTTTTTTGGCCCAGTTTGGGCCCAAAGGGGCCTGGTTTTTTCGATCATTACTGAGAGGGACACCAAAAATTCCCTTTTTTCCTGCTGTACTTCCGTTAACGTTTTATTTTGCTTTGATAGTTAAATTTTTTGAGGTTTTTGGGTTTTCCTTAAAAAATGCATTATTTTAAACATTTACGGAAATTTAAAATTTTTAAAAAAGCCATTTATAAACTCCAACCCTGATAGTTTGTCGAGATCCCCTTTGTATGAGTTCGCAGTTTTCTCTATATATGTTTTAACCGCCTAATTTGGTTTTTATCTGCAAATTTCGATATTTTAGAAAACCAAAAGCCCGGGCAGCCAAAGATCGTTGTTAAAATATCAGAAAAAAAATGGCCCAAAAGCCGAGCCCTGACCCCCCACCCCACAAAGAACATCTAACCAATCCAGATGCCTCGCCTTTTATTACTACCCGTTTTACGATTAAAAGCCAATCGCCAATTTTTATGAACATAATTGCCTTTTTTCCTAAGCATGTGCCCTTGGGTTTGGTCAACAGTCGCTTATGGGGAAATTTTGAAATCGAAGGCTTTCGGAAAATCAAGGTTTTATTACATCCGGGGGGAATTTTTTTTTTCCCCCGCCCCAGTTTGAATAAATGACTTTAAACAAATCCAGTATTTTTGTTAAAACCGGAAATTCTTATTTCGAAACCCATGATGGGGGGGTTTAGTTTTTGAGTTATTTTCAGGGAAAAAAAGACACTATTTTATCCCCCCCAATATTTCCCCAAATATTTTTTAACCCAATCACAAAACTTTTTAGACAAATTTGGGGGCGTTTTAATTAACTTGCGAGGCTCTTATCCCTTTCTTGAATATGGGTTGAACTTTAAAAGAAAATTTTTCCACTTTAATTTAGGAACATTTTTGTTTTTCGCGATTTTTTTTGAAAATAATCTTTAATGGGGCCAAATTTTGACGGGTAAACATTCGCGAAGTAGTCGCGGGAAAGATTTCGTCCACCCCCACGGATTTTTCCCTGGGTCAAGTTTCCCCCAGCAAAATTTGAAAATTTCGTCAAACTGTTTTTCTTCCTATAACCCAACTATCATTTCGAAAGTCCCGCATACATGTTTACTGGTTCTGGTAATGGATTTTCGTCTTTTTTAATAAATACCCCCCCTTTAAAAGAAATTCTTTTGAGTACGAACCCCCATATTTATTATCATTTCCCCAAAAATTGTTTATTATCTTTCATTTGGCCCCAATACTTGTTTTGACTTTTTTCTTACTTCAAAACGAAATTGAAAAAAACCCCCTTTTGGGGTTTTTTGTTTTTGGGGGGCCCCTTTTTCCCAATTTTTTCTTCATACTCACGCTTTTAGATTTTAATTAGTTTTTTGAAAGCGACGTTTTTTTTTCCATTTATTTCTCTAGAAACCGCAGTCGCTTTTGATCGTTTGGAGGAGGAGGAAAAGGAGGGGGAGGAGGAAAGGAGGGGGAAAGGGGAGGAGGAAAACCGCAGGAGGGAGGAGGATGAGGAGGGAGGAGGAGGAGGGGGGAGGAGGAGGGGAGGAGGAGGGGGGGAAAGGAGGAGGGGGAGGGGGGGAAAGGAGGAGGAGGAGGAGGAGGAGATGGGAAGAAAAAGAGGAAAAGCGCCCCGTAAAAATTTTGTAATGCCGAAAGGTAGTAAAACATGGGGCGTGGGTTAAACCCTTTCCTCCTCCCCCCATCCCCCTTTCCCCCCTCCTCCCCCTTCCTCCCTCCCCCTCCCCTTCCTCCTCCCTCCCTCCCCCCTCCCCCCTCCTTCACATGCAAACAACACGGGGCAGCCAGACATGGGTTTTTTCTTATTTCGGGAAAGGGTGTTTTTTCCCAAAATTTAGATTAATCAGGAGAAAGGGTGTGTGTTTTCCCTTCCCCTTTTCCTCCCATTCTGAGGGGAGATTGGAGGAGGAAGTGAAATAAAAAAACCAGCCAGAGGAGGAGGAGGAGGGGGGGGAGGGGGAAAGGAGGGGGAGGAGGCTAGTTATGAGGGCCCCTAAAAGGAAAAAAAAAAATTTTCATAGTCCCCCTTTTTTTTTCATTTCTTGTCTTGTTCTTGCTCCCTTTACGGCCTTTTTTTTTTCTTTTTCCTTTATGCCCCTCTTTTTTATTTTTTCCCTGTCACCTTGACGTAGTTTTTATCCTCTCTCTCCTCCCCCCCCCCGCCTCTCTCTCTCCTCTCTCTCTCTCCCCTCTCTCTCTCTCTTCTCTTCTCTCTTCTCTCTCTCTTTTTCTCTCCTATTTGTTTTGCAAAAACGGCGAAAAATTGGAAAAAGAAAAGGAAAAGGCTGAGCTTTGCAGACGATTTCCAACACCCCCAAGGGTGGGTACCCCAAAGCTCTAACAAACAAAGATCATTACAAGTCCCCTTTTTTTTTTACCCCTAACAGCTGTTAAGCCCCAACATTTTCCAGTTTAAAGAGCTGGTTATGGGTTTCCCCCCCTGGGCCTGACCACACCCACCAGAAAAGGTTTGGACATCAGGCAGCCTCAAAAAATTTTTTTTCCCTACCCCAACCCCCCACGGGGGAAATCATTTTTCCATAGTCCCCAAGGGCCCAAACACCTGGGGAGCTGACACAACCTCCCGTCACCGTGAACTTAAAACTTCTATCTAAATAATATAAGCGAAAGTGTGTGTGTCGTGTGTGTGTGTGTGTTTTGTGTGTCCGCTAAAGGTGCCCCCCCCTGTGGGGGAAAACCCCCTCATAGGGCCCAAATTTTTGGGAACCCGGGCTCGAGCGGGGGAAAGGGTTTTTAAGCCCTTTTATGTTTTGATCCGATACTTTTTTTTTTTTTTTTAGGGGGCCTTTATTACCCCGAAAATTTGGAAAAAAAATAGTGGGTTGCAAAAATTGGGGAAAACCCTTTGATGTAAGGTGATGGGAAAAGGGGTTTGAGGGAAATGGGTAGGGTGAGGGTAATGGGTGTGGGGTGATGGGGTGAGTGAATGGGTGGGGGGGGTTGATGGGTGATGGGTGGGGGAAAATAGGGGGGGGGGGGGGGATGGGAAAATGGGTGATTTTGAAATGGGTTTGTGGTGTGAGGGTTTAATGGGTGAGTGAATGGGGGGGGGGGGGTCCCCAAGGGCCCCACCAATAGCCCTCCGCAGGAGACCCAAAAAGGCCCCCCGGGGAGGGGGCTTTGCGGTTTAGTAATAATAAAAAGCCGAAAGTGTGTCTGTTTCTGTCTGTCGCCTGCCCGGGGATGGTGCCGTCCCCCGGGGCCCGAAACCCATCATATGCACATTTTTGGAACCAGCTCACCAGGGGAAGGTTTTAACCCCCATTTATGAGATGACCGATCACTTTTTTCTTCTTTTTTTTAGCGGGCCTTTACCCGAAAAATTGTGAAAAAAAAGGGGGTTTTTGCGAAAATTGAGGAAAAAACCTTGATGTAGGGTGATGGGTAATGGGTGAGGAATGGGGGGGGGAGGGAATGGGGTGGGGTAAATGGGTGATTAAAAGGGGGGGGGGTGAGGGGTTTGGGGGGGTGATGGGTGATGGGTGAGGGAAAAAAGGTGGGGGGTGTTTTGGGAAATTGGGTGGGGTGAATGGGTGTGGGGGGGGAGGGTTTAATGGGTGAGTGAAGGGGGAGGGGGGGGGGGTGATGGGTAATGGGTAAAGTAAATGGGTGGGGGGAAAAATACAAAATTTTTCTACATCCATGATTTCAGGAAAGTTAGAAGGGGCATTGGAGAGTCTGTGTTTTGGTGGGCCAAAAGGGCCCCCCAAACACGGGGGGGGTTGGGCCAAAGGGGCCCAACCAATGGGGCCCTAATGGGTGAGTGAATGGGTGGGGGGGGAGGGGGTAAGGGGTTTGAGGAATGGGTTGGGGGGTGATGGGGAAGGGGTTGGCTTTAATACATCCATTTTTTAAAAATCCATGATTTCGGGAAAGTTAAAAAGGGGGTTTATCTGGAGAGGCGGAGGGCCGGTGGGCCGTAGGCCCCCCAAATAGCCCCCCCGCAGGAGCTGGGCCAAAAAGGCCGCCGGGGGGGCGGTTTGGGGTTAGTTCATATTTTAAAGCCTTGGTCACACTTTTCCTTTGGGGTCCCCCAAGACGGGAGAGAGGGGGGAAAGAAAAGAGAGAGGGAGAGGGAGAGGGGAGAGAGAGAGAGACAGAGAAGGAGAGAGGGAGAGAGAGGGGAAGAGAGAAAAGAGAGGAGAGAGTGAGAAAAGGGGTGAGAGAGAGAGAAAAAGAGGGGAGAGGAGAGAAGAGAGGAACAAAGAGAGGGGGGAGGGAGAGAAGGAGAGAGAGAGAGAGAGAGATTTATTTGCTTCATACCTTTTAAAAATTTTCACTTTACACACACACACACACACACAAAAACCCCACACCCCACACAAACCCACACACACCACACAAACACACAAAACCAGTACTCCGTAGTGTTAGTGGTTAGCCCGTTCGGTTAAAAACCTTCCCGTAGAAAAAAAAACCACTAAAGTCGCCGGGGAAAAATTTTTTTCCGATGTACGGGACTTTTTTGGGGGGGGTTTCATATTTACTTTTCTACACCCCATGATTTAAAAGAAAGTAGAAGGGGCTATCTGGGGGGAGTCTGTATTTTTTTGTTTTTTTATCTGTGTCAAGTATGGCTTAAAATGAAAAAATTACAAAAAAATATCAACAGAGGGGCGACCAAAAAATTTAAGGTCCCCATTAATTTTTAAATTTACAGTGTCCTCCCCCCCCGTCGCCCCGTTCCCCGAAAAAAAAAACGAGAAAGTGGGGAAATTTAAAAAACCGTTTTTATATTGCAGATGCAAAGTTTTTTAAAAAAACATTGAAACAGGGTAGATTATAATCATGATATAAAACAGTGTATCATTTCAGGGCCCTTCATAAAAACCCGGGTAGTGAGCATAATTTTTAATTTAAAGGCGGTGGCGACATTTTTGGGCAGTGGGGGACTAAATTTGTTATTAGGGTTTAGAAGTCCCGGTGTGTGGGGCTACTGACCCGCCCCCCGGGCGGGCAAAGCCGGGGAGGGGCCCGGTTTTTTAAAAACCCCCCGAGCCCCCCTTGTCCACCAGCAGTGAATGGGTCCCGGGGTTTTAAACCCCCCGGGGTTTGTGCCCCGCCCCCCGGGGGGTGGGGCTTCCCCCAACAAAGCACAAAGGGATGAATAAATAAAATTTTGATATGGAGACGGGGCCAAAAGAGTGTAGCTGAGGCCCCTTTTAAATACTAGTTTGAAAAACACCCAACACACACCCACACACACACCCCACAAACCCCAAAACCACACAAAACACACAAAGTTGGGGAACAATTTTTAAAACGAAGAAAAAGAAAGAAAAGGGCCCTTTTCAAAAATTTGGTCGTGTCTTGAATCTGGCGGTTTAAAATTTGCCCGCAAGATCAAATAAAAGAATATCCGCCTCCGTCAGTATAGCCCTTGCCGGGGGGGAAAACTGGCTTGACGGAACCAAAAAACATACACACCCCACACCACACCCCCCCACAACACACAAACACACTTTCTCAGCCCCCTTCTATGAACGGGACAAAACCCACACCCCTAAAAACCCCAACACACAAACACAACCACACACACACCCAAAACGCACACAAAACCCCACACCCCCCGAACCACACACCACCACACACACTCGGGGAGGGGGGGTTTAGCGGGACTGGTTAGGTCTAGGGGGGGCCCGTTTTCGAAAGACCCGAGTTCAAACCCCGCGTGAGACCAAAAAATCCACTTATAATTTTTTGGGCCCCTTTTCCGAGGGGGCCCTAAGAACACCCCAAAAGGGGCGCCCATTAACTCTACTTGGGATTTGCGAGTCCCATCGGAGGACACAGGGGGGCCCGGCATGAGCCTTTTAATCACGGGGCTTTCACTATAACAACCCTTTTTGCCTGGGCCACCACGGGCAAAGGGCCCCCAACCATCAAAAACCCTAAAAGGGTTGAACCTCCGGGGCCCTCCCCAATCCCCCCACCCCGGGGAGCTCCCCCTCCCCTTTACCCCGGGCACTATGGTCAAGATTTTTAAAAAAAAAAAAAAATTTAAAAAAAACACTTTTCTCAACCCAGGTCATTCAATATATCCCCCTTTATATATTACATTTTCCCCTAGTTTTTTCATCTTTTTCCTCTACCACTACCTCCCCTTTTTATTTTTCCTATGTTTTTAAAACGGTTTGAATCAGCTTAAGCCTCCCCCCCATTCCCCTTTACCCCTTTTGGGTATACCCCCCGGTTACTCCTGTTGCTTTTACTGGGCCTCCTGTTCCCCCTTACTACCCTTCCCCGTTCCCCTTTACTACCCTTTTTTGCCTTACTGGGCCCCTCCTGTTGCCCTTATAGCCCCCCCGTTCCCCTTATTTAGCCTCTCCTGTTCCCCTTTTACTGGGCCTCTCCTTTTTCCCCTTACTAGCCCCCTGTTGCCCTTACTAGCTCCCTCCTGTTCCCCTTTAATAGCTTTTTCCGGTTTTTTTTACTAGCTTCTCCTTTTGCCCTTACTAGCTCTCCTTTTCCCCACTAGTTCTCCTGTTCCCCACTAGCCCCTCCTGTTCCCTTTTTACTATTTTCCCCTTCCGGGTTCCCCTTCCCGCTCCTCCTGTTGCCCTTACTAGTCCTCCTGTTCCCCCTACTAGTCCTCCTTTTGGGCCTTTAACTGGGCTCCCCCTGTTGCCCTTACTACCCTCCCCCTTTTGCCCTTACTAGCCCCTCCTGTTGCCTTACTGCTCCTCCTTTTGCCCTTACTAGCTCCCCTTTCCCCTTACTAGTTCCCCCCTGTGCCCTTTACTAGTTTTCCCCCGGGTTCCCCTTTCCCTAGCCTCCCTGTTGCCCTTACTAGTCTCTCCTGTTGCCCTTACTAGCTTTCCGTTGCCCTTACTAGCTCCCCTTTGTTGCCCATATTACCCCTCCCCTTTTTGCCCTTTTTGCTTCCCCTTTTTCCCCTTTCCCTAGTCCTCCTGTTGCCCTTATAGCCCCTCCTTTTGCCCTTACTAGTTCTCCTGTTCCCCTTACAGCTCCCCCCTTTTCCCCTTTACTGGCCCCCCTTTTTCCCTTACAAAGCTTTCCTGTTGCCCTTACTGCTCACCCCTTTTCCCCTTAATAGCCTCTCCGTTGCCCTTACTAGCTCCTCCGTTGCTCATACAGTTCCCCTTTTCCCCTTTATACCCTTTTCCTCCTGTTCCCCCTTACTAGCCCTCCGGTTCCCCTTAAAAACTTCTCCTGTTCCCCTTTTTCTACCCTCTCCTTTTGGGCCCTTACTAGCCCTCCTTTTTGCCCTTATTTAGCCCCTCCCGTTCCTTTTTTTACTAGCTTCCTTTGGTTCCCCTTACTAGCTCCTCCTTTTGCCCTTACTAGCCCCCCTTTTCCCCTTATTCCCGGGTTTCCCCTCCTGTGCCCTTACTACCCTCCTCCTGTTCCCCCTTAATAGCCTCCCCTGTTGCCCTTACAGTCCTCCTGTTGCTCATACTAGCTTCTCCTGTTCCCCTTTTACTAGCCTCTCCTTTTCCCCCTTACTAGCTTTTCTTTCCCCAAAAACTTTCCTGTTGCCCTTACTAGCCTCCCCTTTTCCCCCCTTTACAAAGTTTTCCCGTTCCCCTTATACCCTTTTCCCTTTTCCCCCTTAAATAGCCCTCCTGTTCCCCTTTACTAGCTTTTTCCCTTTTCCCCCTTTACTACCCTTCCTTTTTGCCCCTTACTAGCCCTCCGTTGCCCTTAAATACCCTCTCCTGTTCCCCCTTACCCTCTCCTTTTGGCCCCTTACTACCCTCTCCTGTTGCCCTTTAAATACCCCTCTCGTTCCCCTTACTACCCTTCTTTTCCCCTTTTATAGCTCCCCTGTTGCCTTTAAAGAACTTTTTCCTTTTTCCCCCTTTTAAATAGTTCCCCTTTTTGCCCTTAACTAGCTTCCCCTGTTGCCTTATAGCTCTCCTTTTTCCCCCTTTACTAGCTCTTTTTGTTGCCCTTATAGCCTCTCCTTTTCCCCTTACTACCCTTCTTTCCCCCTTTTACTAGCCCTCCTGTTCCCTTTTACTACCCTCCCTGTTCCCCTTTAAATAGTTTCCCCGGGTTGCCCTTAAGGGGAATTTCCCCCTATTCCCCCTTTACAGCCCCCTCCTTTTGCGGCTGCTTCGTTAAGGGTTCATGATGCCCCTTCTACCCCCGGCCGTCAAGAAGCGGGAAGGACGTGAGCCTTTGGCTTTGACTTTAAAAAATTTTTAAACTCCTGATCGAATTAGTTTTTTTCTTCTGCTTTCCCTTTAGGTCAGCCCGTTTGGCCCTCAATTTTTCAGAAATGCCCCGTCCCACATTACAATTGTTTCCCTACGTAGTTTACCCTGTTGCCGCTTTTTTTTGCAAATGTCATAAGAACAAAAAGAAAATAAGGAAGCTACAAGGGGGCCGGGAAAACCTAACGAGGATTTCCCTTTTAAATAAACTCTACCACTTTCCACCTCTTTCCCCTTTTCCATGAATTTATCAAAACCCCTTTTTTAAAGGGACTCCAAAAAATCTCCGCTTTGACCCCCTGGACCGAATCTTTTTCCAAAATCTTTCCCCCAACCCTATTTGTGAACCATTTTCTCCCTTTTTCCTTTTTTTAAAAAATCTACGCTTTTCCAGCGGGAACCCGGGTTACTTTGTTTTTATCCTGTTTTTGCAGCTAAAAGAGGCTAATGGGTAAACCCAGGGAATGGGTCTGGATTAAAAGTATTTTTAACCTTTTTGTTTTTTCTATAGGTCAGAACGAAGTGTGAAAAAAATCAATAAAAAGGTGAAAAATATTTTTTTCCCTTGGGTTTAAGTTAAAGTAATCGTCCAGACCCAATTTTTTTTTGCCTAATTATGTTGAAACATTCAAAAACACCTAATCCACAAAAATAATTGATTTCCAGGCCTTATTTCCGTAAAAACACGACTTTTGTAAAAAGCGCGCGATTTTTTTTTTTTCCTCCAACAGGGCTACGCATGTATTGATGACGTCACAAAAGGGACGCTCCAATGTAAACAACACTCGTCTGCCTCTGTGAGACCTGTCGGCAAATGTTATGATGAGCGATTGTACTTCGGTGTCAAACAGGGAATCTGTTGCTGTGATAGATCTAGAGTACGATGCTTAATCTGAGACCGAACTAAATGACGCTGCTCGCGTATATGAGGAAAACGAACCAGATTGTGATGGGAGCCAACCCTATATGTTGAGCCAGAGTACGAGGTGGATGAACAGGTGTTAGCGGAGCCTGCTGAGGTTCAACACTACTACATACACAAACACTTCTATACACACATACAAACACTACTACACACACACAAACACTACTACACACACACAAACACTACTACACACACACACACACACACACACCACACACACACTACACACACAACCACAAAACACTACTACACACACACACACACACACAACACACACAAACACTACTACATACACACACACAAACACTACTACACACACACAAACACTACTACACACACACAAACACTACTACACACACACACACGCACTACTACAAACACACACACACACTACTACGCACACACACACACACACACAAACACTATACGCACACACAAACACAAACACTACTACACACACACACAAAAACATTACTACACACACACACACACACACACACACACAAACACTACTACACACACACACACACACACAAACACTACTACGCACACACACAAACACAAACACTACTACACACACACACAAAACACTACTACACACACACACACACACAAACAAACCACTACTACACAACACAACACACACACACACACACAAACACTACTACACACACACACAAACATTACCACACACACACACACAAACACTACTACACACACACAAACACTACTACACATACACAAACACTACTACACACACACACAAACACTACTACACACACACAAACAGTACTACACACACACAAACACTACTACACACACACAAACACTACTACACACACACACACACACACTACTACGCACACACCACACACACACACAAAACACTACTACGCACACACACACACACACACAAAACACTACTACGCACACACACACACACACACAAACACACAAACAACTACTACCACACACACACAAACACTAATACACACACACACAGCAGCGCGGGAAGAGTAGCCTCCCTTTTGTTACGTCACACGAGCCGTGGCGCATCGTCTGCCAGTTGCCAGCAGCGTTTTCGAAGCTCGGGGAATTTACAGATTTGATTGCGGATTATTAAAAAACGGCTGACTGGATGCAAGAAGTGACAACATATGTGATACACTCGATAATGGCTATACTCTAACTACATCAAATCAGGAATGATGAATGGTCTGGACGATTACTTTAAGTTAGTTTGATGGTTTGATTAGGGTATTATTTGATGCTTTTGCAAATGGAGATTTTTTTATGGAGTTTTTCCCGTGAAAACGTCTAAAAAGTGTATTAAAAAAAAATTTGTTATCACTTTCTCGAATTGCAAAAAAAACACACTTTTTAGATGTTTGCACAGGAAGAAAAAACTATCTCCATTGGTAACACATCAAATATTTAAAGAAAAAAAATCGAACTTTTGTGAAAAATCTACCATCAGTCACATTGTAAATTTTATCCAAGAAAACGTTAAAGGATAAAGGTGAGGGAAACATAAAAGAATTAAGACAATAAATATTATTCCGAAGATGAACCAGCTACCTGAAACAAAAAAAAATGAGAGAAGCAATGGAAATGTGGGGATAGTATCGGACACCGAGTACTTTTTTTCTTTTGCCGAGGACTGTAAAGAAAAAAACACATGTAGAAAACCTAGAATGAAGGACAGCATGACAGTGTGATCGGTGTGTGGATCATGCAAAGACTACTGTATACTGGACTTGCTACTCAGTTTGGGTTATTTCCAGTGGAGGCCAATGCCGCGATTCCTGACATTTTCGAACATTACTCCCATTTCCCTTCCTATGGTTTATCAGTATAAATGATATACTGTTATCTTCGTAAATGTTGTTCTATAATATTATCAAATAAAAAACAGTAAAAATCACTAAAGAAATGTCATTATGTGACTGAAGAAATATGCATGAAAACCATTTAATATTTTGCGTATATTATAATATATATATATATATATTTATATAGATATATATTATATTATATATATATATATATATATATATATATATATATATATCTATATAATATATATATATATTTATATATATATATATATATATATATATATATATATATATATATATATATAATATATTATATATATATAGAAAGAGAGAGAGAGAGTAGAGATATCTATCTATCTATCTATCTATCTATCTATCTATCTATCTATTTCTATTTCTATATCTATATTTATATCTATGTGTGTGTGTGTATTTATAATATTTATATCTAGTTGTATTTTACAGGACCTGAGCTACACTCGTATGGTCTCGTCTCCATATTTACATTGTATTTTGCTTCCCAACAAGCCGCGGCTGCTCTGGTCCAAATATTCAAACAATACGCCGCTGTTATAAACGAACTCAGACAACATTAATTATAAAATAAAAGAATTCATAGATAAAGTAAACTTAATATATTTTGTGCTGCAATCTGATCTTTCGTAGAGATCCATTTTGTGTTGTCATGAAAAGACCCTCCTCCTACCACACAATAAGATGCAAGTCCCTTCCTGACAGCCTTCTTCTTCTTCAATTATCGTCATGCAAGGATGGATGACGTGGCCCATACTGCCATAAAGGCGGTCCACTGCTGATTTTTCGGTTTGTGTGTGATGTGAAAAGTCCCAGATCCGTATCGCTCACCACTGGGGGGAGTCTGACTTGCCCGCGTCGCGGAGCGTCAGACACCCCGGGGTAGCTTTCGATACGCCGCCTTGATATGACGAGAGAGGTCCGTGCGCATAAATTATACATGTTCTTTCCCGCGGCAGGGAGTCTGGCTAACCAGCGGGTAGCAGTGTGATGCACCTAGACACGCCCTAGCGCTGAGTTGGACATGATTCATAAGGCATAATAGGGGGAAAAATATTAATAAATAGATAAATAAAAATTCAAAATAAATATAAAAACTCGCAAAAAAGTAACCTACATAAGCAATGCATGCATGCATACACAACAAACCAAAGTTTGGCAAACAAAAGTTGACAAAGAAATATGACAAGAATAATGGCACAACTTTCAGTAGCAGGTGGGAGTCTTAACTAACTGGCATGTAGCGACGTGTTAGGTACACCTGGCTCTTTGGAGTTAGAACATGGG
>JACEEZ010022448.1:35000-50331 GCA_016584305.1 Chionoecetes opilio | reverse complement strand
GCTCAGTCCCGGAAGTTCAAGGGTGGTGCGGCACCCCTGCCTGGCGCTTTCTGGGAGGTAGCAGTCAATCAGGCCCCAGCCCCGTTCAATCCACAGGGGTTGTGCTTTTCCAATGGGGGAGCCGACACTTTAATCCCCCCTGCAGCGGCCCCCTGGTACTAAATCCCGAGGGTGGTCACAATGACGGGCCCTTACGAACCACACCCCCGTCCCGGGTCACAATAGCATGTGACCGTTAACTCGGGCCTGCCCTGAGAAGTGTTGGAGGAGTTGGTAGCGCGTCGCAATCTTTTCCGCAATGGAGAAAGCATCAGGGCCCGCGAAAAATGTTTATTCCGGGGATAAAAACGTAACAACCGGGGGATTTGATAAAAAATTTTTATCGGGCGTTTTTTTAAATATTCTATTGATTGAGTTTACTCGTCTGGGGAAAGCCCCATTCCATACGTTTCAACAGGTTTTGCCAGAAGTTTTGCCCGGTTTGTTCTGTAGGATAGGGAAATTTTAAATTAATTATGTCGTAGGTTTATATATTATTAGTATGTGTAGCGTACGCCAATGTAAGACTCTACGTCGGGCAGCCAAAAACATAGTTTCTTTGCCATACATATTAGCAGAGAAAGGGACACCTGAGGCTCCCCACGGCGGGTTTTCCTTTTGTTTTCCCAAATTAAAGAATAAGAACTACAAGAATTTTCCCAAAGGCTTCATTAAAACCTGGAGTATGTGGCAGTGGCGCAGTGAAAAGGGTTTTACGGGATATACCCCAACAGAACACCAGCTTCATGTCACGATATTTCGGGGCGTACAAGGAGATACAGGCAGTTTAAGTGGCCGGGTGCGTAATTGGCAGATACATGGATTGTGCGTGGTTGTGCAGTTACAAGTGCCCCCGTGGTTTTCAGTCCATTTCCCATGTTTTGTTGTCTCAGAGGGATTTAAGGGCTCCCCGGGCCATTTTTGGCGGGGGAGCTCCCCATCTCTTTTCTTGGGTGACTGAGGTGACGAGGGTTCAGCTACCCCCTAGCCTCTCCCCGCCTCCCCGCTGACACACACAAAACACAGTACGCACGTTACCGCTCCCGTGGACTGTTTTAAAATGCTGTTTTACATATTTCGGCCTACAAGACGCCTTTTCGACTGATCAAGACCCATCGATGATAAAAGCCACGACGATACAAGACGCCAGACGGACATGTTTCATGAGACTTTTTCTAATTCAACCATGCCCAAAGGGCCACGGGCCACGTCCAGGAACTAGACTCCGACACACCCCACTCGACGAGTCATCCCCCACTCCCCCCCACCAATTTTCACCCCCCAAAAACTTCACCTGGAGGTGAGGAACAAAGGGTTCCTTCCCCAAAACCCCCAAGGCCCAGCCCCTCCTTCCCTTTACTCAAATGGGGGAAAAGTTTACGAAAAACGTAGGGACGAAAAAGGAGACGACGAAAAAAGGGAAAACTAGGAGACACGACGATCTTTACACCGGGGGAGGAGGCAACGCAAAAATTCGAGGCGTTAATCTCCATGTTTGGCCCCTCGGGATTTCTGCCCCCAACCACAGAGCGACAAGTGATAACGCCCCTGCGCCCCTACACTCCCCCCCCATAAAACCCACTACGAAAGAAAAAACCCCCAAACACTTCAACCTGACGCTACTTTCCAGATATTCGGGGAAATTTGGGGACGTCTTTGGCACGATTATGCTACGATGGGGGTTTTTGGTCTACCCCTACCCCGGTCCAAACAATTTACCCCCATTTAGGGTATTGCCTCTCCCAAAAACACAGTTTCCCCTGGAGCATACTTCCATTTTCCCAAACCTTTCTACGAAAGTCTGTCGACGAGGTTTTTGGATGCTCTCCATCACATATCAAGGGGCACGAAACGAGGTCATACGAAAGGGAGAAAAGTTGTTCGGGCTGAAGAGAGGAGGGTTTTAAATCGTTTATGAGTTTCGTCCGCCGGCCCCGGGCTTTTGCGGAGGAAGTTAACGTCTGCCACGGACAATCATCCTGTCTGCCGGGGAAAACCCAATTTAAAGATGGTGATCCGATGTGCGAAAAGGGAGGGAAGAGCGGGGTGAAAGGCGCTTTCATATCCCTGGATGATATTTTGCTTTTTTCGGGAAAGTCGTCACAGCCTGCCGCTCTTAAAAGGGCCAACCAGGGGGCAACCGGTGCCATTCGCGCCCCACCTGAAAAAAGTGGGGAGCCGTATCATCGTATCAAAAGGCCAAAAAACAGAAGGGACGCGCCAAGAGGGCCCCTCATTTTTCCCAGCGCCCCAAACCAAGCCTGCTTATTTTTTGCCAGGCTGCGCGAAACAGAGGGAAACAGCACAGTCCCCAGCTAGTCAGACACCTGCCCATGTTTTCTCCCCATAAAGGTCACTTTTAAACTCACTTATCAGGGAAAAGGGCCCCTGTAACAAGGCTAAATGTCCCCCTTTCCCCTTCGCTTTTGCCAGGACGACTCATGTTGCAAAGAACACAGAAGGACCGACGGCACGAAACTCCAAACGGGGAAACCCTTTAGGTTCTGATGGTCCCTCTCCCTACCTCTGGCCAACCTCGGGACGCAAGACACAAAAGTTTTCGGGCGCCCCCTGGGTTCTCCCCTTTTTTGGGTCCAAATCCAAGATGCCCCAACACATCTGTGTCTCATCAGAAAGGGAAAAATTTTAATTCACGCCTGTGATGAAAGCCTGACAAAAGTGCCCGAAAATCTCGGTTGGGTTGGGCCCCCCAACACCTAGAGAGTCTGGGGATTCCCCCCGGGGTAGCCCACCCGCCCCCTTTTTCCGACATGTCGATTGGGTGATGGGTTTTGAATGGGGTTTCCCCGCCTCAACATTCTTGGCTAGTCTCACTTTAGGGGAGCGGGGCCTGCTCTGCCGGGTTTTGAGTTTTTGAAAGGGGTCCCCACTCCACTTTTCTCATATGGGGCCCCTGCCAAATTTTTTTTTGGGCCCCCCCTATCTCCAGACTTCCCGAAACCAATCTTTGGAATTTAAACAAAAGTTAACAGATGCACAGGGGCCCCTTTCTTTAACAACATGTCACCTTCAAGGGGCCCAAAGGCCCACTTTTGGGAAGGGGTTTCCCCAAAACGTTTTTGGGAAAAAAGGCTGTCTAGGGTCCAAAACCCCTTTAAACCTTTTGGGGGGTCCTCCCATGAGGTTTTTCTTAAAAATGGGGCAAAACCGGGTTCCCCCATCCAAACCCCCTCTCAAAAATTCCCCCGGCCCTTTAAGGCCCAAAATCCAAGGGAAGGGCTTGGGCTCTATGGACCCCCAAGGGGTGGTCAAGCCCGCTTTGGGGACGACCCCTCGGGTTTGGGTGCCATCCGCTCGTCGCCGTCGCCAAGCCTGATGGTGGGGGTATGCCCCCCCCAACCCCGATTTGTCCAAACTGAAACAAGCAAGTGTCCCGCCCAAAAACCCCCACGTAGAGACCGAAGCATCCGTTTTGTAGGAATGGGCAAGGCTGGGTTTGAATGGAAACGAGAAAAGGTGGACTAGAGAGGGGTGTCTTCACGGGAAAGGAAGGCCTCGTCGTGGGTTTGGGGTTTCCAAAAAAAAAATGCTCTCTAGGGGTCATGAGAGGGGGTAGCGGGTGAAAAGCGGCAATAATGTCCCGGGGTGAACTCAGCCAAACCCCGATTCACCAGGGCCCCAAAAGCCTGGGCCCTCCCTTTAAGTTTGCTGGGGTGGGAAAGTCCCTGAAATTTCGCTGGGCTTTCTCTTTATTTTAGCCCCGATGCCAGCTTTTTGAAAGCCTGAAATCACAGAATCTACCCCGAGGGGCGGCGACCACAAATTTGTTCCTTTGAGGGTGATCCCCCCAATTTGGGGCCCTGGTAAGTACTTCATTTATAGGGGGAGAAATTTTATGTAGTCCCAAAACATTAAAAATGTAACGCCACTTATACAAAAATTGTAGGGCCCTTTCGGGCCCTATCCCCACGCAACAGAAAACATTCCAATGGCTGCAACCCATCGGTTTCCCCTGCAATACTGGGAACCGTTTTATATGGCCCTAATGAAGGGGGTTCCCAAATGTTGGTTCCTCCTCAGCTAACGCAATTGCCAATAACCCAAAAAGACCTCCACCGTGGGGGAAATAACGAGCCTTTAAATCAACATACGAATAGCGGGAAACGGGGTAGGGTATGCCCTCCTGCAAATCATGGCAAAGGGGAGTTTTCGTCTCGTTTAATGTTGCTCCCCGGTTTCCCCTTTCCCATGCAAAGAAACCCTTTTTGCCACCATTGAATTGGGGGGATGTTTGGGTGTTTGGGCTGGGCGATGAAACCAAATTAAGTTTTTACTTTTTGGGGCTTCAAAAAATTCAAATTTATGACGGACCACCCCCCCTCTTCCCATTCTTAATCACTACACGGGTGGACGCTGTAGAGAACCTCGTTTTCCAGCGCCTAAAAGGGTTAAGGGGGTTTGCCAATGTCTTCCCAGCCCTGTGGCGCGCGGTAAGTCGGGTCTGCACCCTTTACCTTTTTCCCGCGCCCTGGTCAGCGGGCCCCCCGCCGGGAAAACAAAATGCTATGCGCTTGCGGCCGCCCCCCCTCAAACGTATGACTGTGAAGGCCACAAAGCAGGGGAAAAGAGGATGACGACAAAACCATCGAGGATCTCCCGGGAGCAGCAAGAGCCGACCCTGCGTCGTCCGCCTACTTGACTGCGTACTGGGGGACCCTCAAACCGCTATACCTTATAACTCCTTGTTTCCCGATTGGAAGAACGGGACGACTCTACGCCGTGTGCCTTTGTCGTCCTGACGGGCAGGTTTTGGGGGTTTCCTGCCGCCTTACCCCGCAGCACCTTGACCACTTGCATGACAGCCCCGGGGTCGAGGCGACTATCGACGGGCGAGGCAGGCTGTCTTCGGCCAGGCATTAATGCAAATCACCAGCACAGTTCAAGCCTGTGAGTATACCAATCCTCCGCCGACCAGCAAAAGGGAAAACCCCTACTGAGTGACGGCCATCCTACAGCCCTTTGAGTCCGTGTCGGCCGATTTCTTTGTTGTAGGGGGGAAAGTCCTTTTTTCGGGGCGACCGACTCTCATGGTGGCCTTGGGGTCGTCCCCTGCAAGGGAGACACTACGTCCGTCCCCCCCATCATAATCTTCCCCGCTACTATTGAAAATTTTTGGGTTTTTCCCCCCGCCTCGTCCCGATGGAGGCCCCCCAATTCCCCACCAGGAGTTCCGGAATTCAGGGATCGAGGGGGAGTCCGACATGTGGTCAAAATCGCCACATTCCCCACAGTCAAATGGTCAGGGGCCGGGGCCGCATTTAGTCTGTGAAGCCCTCCTACTCAAGGTGGGGCCTTCCGGGAAAATTGACTGTGAGGAGTTGACGAGGTCTAAAAAACTTCAAACTCTCCAACTTTACGGACGCTCCCCTCCCAATCCTCTATGGACTCCGCTTAGGGGTTTGTTTCCCTGCCCCCCCCAGTCCTTATCTAAGGAGTGGCAGGCCAAAACGAAGACTGGACCCCCCTGCGCTGCCCGTGCCCAAGGGCGTTAGAGCTCGGTACGACCAGCACACCACCCCCCTTTCCCCGGGTTGAGTGTTGGGCCCCATGTCCCCTTCAGGGCCCAATATCTCACCCTGGACAAGGTGGGGTTGTAAAGGGTGTCGGGGGCGGTCCCGGGGAAAATCAGGGTCTTCCCCAGGGTCTGTGTATTTGGGGAAACCGCGTTTCCTTTGTCCAGTGCATGCCCTATATGACTCCCTTCCCCCGTGTGAACCTAAAAAGGTTCTCCTTCCCCCTGTACCCGTCGCTCTGTAAGCTTCAAACAAGGAGTTCGCTCGAGAAAGAACTACGAGCGTGAGAGGGAAGGGAGGTGTGGATAGGGAAATATTCATTTTTATTATGTCCGGGGATTCTATTTTAGTATTGGGAGCGTACGACAAGTGACTCTAGTCTGGAAACCACAATTTACACGCTCCCTACCGTAATAGTAACGGGGACCTCGAGGCCTCCCACGGTGTGTTTCCTTTGTATTTTCCCAAATTTGAAGAAAAAACCTACAAGAAACTCCTAAGGATTTCATTATCCCGGAGTTGTGGAAGATTGAAGAGTTACAAACCGTTTCCCCCTTTCTTTAAAACCGTTTTTCTAGTTGAGTTGACCAGTCTAGCGTGAAAAGTTTTCTGTGATTCGTTCGTAAAGCTTTAAAAAAAAGTAAAACTCGGAGGGACCCCTTATCCTTCGTTTTTTTAATGGGAAAAAATTGAGTTTTTTGACCGGTTTTTGACATTTTTTTTGCTCTAAGTATCAAATTTTGGGTTTTCTGCGCTGATTTTTGTATAGCTTATCTATGTCCATTTTTTCAATAAGGTGACCGAAAAAAAACAAAGTTTCCGATGGGGCGAACAAGCGGTTAAAAAAAAGTGGGATAATTTTTTTTTTAGAAATTTAAAACTTTCCCCGCCCAAATAAAGCCAAACCCAAATTTTTATTTGTTTTTTTTAAACTACCCCTAAAATTTTTTGGTTTTCGGTTTTGGAGATCTTTCGAGTTTTAAAAACGCCAAAAATTTTTTTCTTTATAAAAAATTTTGTTTTTTGGGAAAATGGGTTCTTTCAGGTAATTTCATGTGGGTTTTTAAATTTTCCAATATGTAACAAAACATACATTTGTCATGGTTTAAAATTTTAAAGGTTGTGCCATTTTTTTGGACCATTCTGTTAGGGTGTTCAAGCCCCGGGTTTGGGTATGAGTTGGCGCTGATTTTTTGGGTTGGGGCTGTGTTTGGTAAATTTTGGGTTTTTTATCAGCATATTTCGATATCCTGCATGTGATTCCCCCCCCGGTTAAGTCTTTATGTATTTTTAAAAAACAAGATAGGTCCAAAGAACTACCCTTTAGGAACACAACAAATTAATGCGGGTTTCCATCAGAAGAATTTAACCAAATTTTAAAAACCCCTGGGGAAAAAAATTTTTTTGTTGGGGTTGGGGTCGGGACACTTTTTAACACACTTTTTTTTTGTTCGGGAACAAGAAATTTTTTTGGGTTTGCTGAACCCCCAAAAAACTGATCCCCATTTTTTCCCTCTATAAACGTCAAGTTTTTAAAAACGTAGGTTTTTCGTTTTTTTAAAAAAAAATTATAAAAAATTACTGTACATAACAGTAACGTGCTTATTTTATAAAAATTTTGCAAATTGTTAACATCAAAAAAAAGAAAAAAAAAAAGGCTAAAAAATAGGGTTTAAATTTTTAACTTATCATTTTTTTTTAGGAAAGGAAAAGGGGCATAATTTTTGTGCAGGTTAAGGTTAAAAAATTTACGTTTGTAGCTTTTTTTCTGGAGTTTTCCCAATTTTGGGGACTATCGCGTTTGAGCCCCCAACAATAGCAGCCTCATATGCACCCCATCAAACCCTGGTAACGTTTTTCCAAAACCCCTTAAAAAACCCTTGGTGAAATCGTTAAACCTTGCTCGTCGCTAAGCAGCACCAAGAATTTTCCCGGAAAGGGTTTTGGCCCAAGAGGGCCTTATGAAAAAAATCCCCCTTTAAATCCCTTAAATTTTTGCAAACCAAGGGGTTTTGTAGCTCTGCAATATTTTCCTGAAAAATTTTCGGTGAAATTTAAATTGCCCCGTGTTTTTCCCCCAAAAAAAGTTTTTTGACGACGTCTTTAATGATAGCCAAGAAAAACTTTTCAAGGTTTTACATGGGGACCGGGAAAATTTTTTTCTTTGGGTTTTGGAGCTGTCAAAATTTGGGGACCATAAAAACACCCCGGGCCTTTTTTTTTTTTCAATTGCCCGTCCAGGAAATCCCAAGATGTTTGTACTTAAAACCCGGGGTCGCCACATTGCAATGCTTTTAAAAATTGGGGGGGGTTTCATGAAAACCTATTTTTAGTGCAGAGGTGGGAATATTTTTTGGGGCCTTCCTTTTTTTTTTGTCAACAAGTGGTTCAGTAAAATGTTTTGGTCTCCGGTTTTAAGATCGATTCGGGCCAATTCGTTTTAAACCCCAAATTGTTCCCCCGAGTTTCTGTTTACCCCACATACAGGGGAAAAAGGGGGGGATATTTTGTGTATCCAGGGGGGGTTGACCCCCCAAAAAAGGAAAAAAACCTTTTTAAGGGTTTAAACCACAGAGGGGACCCAAATTGGGTGTTTGTCATATTGCAATAACTCAATACTCTTTTTAACATCTCCAATTTTTTCCCACGAAGCCCGGGGGGCCCGAATCCCCAATAGGGACTGCGCCAAACAAATTGCCATTGTTTTAAAAGGGGCAAAATTTTTCAAGCCCGCTTTGAAGCTATCAAAAAACAATCGCCATTCATTTGGTTTGTAGATTGAAAGCCCTAATTCCTTTCAGTAAACCGGGGAATTTTGATGGCAAAAAAAAAAAAACCGCTGGCACTTCAAAAGTACTGCAGAAATGTCTTTCTCTGGTTCGAAAAATATGATACCTTCACTCCTTTTTAAACATGTTTTTCTCGTTTTTGTCTTGATGTTTAAATTTTTGAAGCTTTTTTGGATAGGCCCAAAACACGTGCTAAATCATTCAATCGTGGGTGATAAATCCCCTACGGAAAATGAAAACCCCCGTGAATGTCAAAATCTTGCTTTTATTTTTTTCTGTCACTGCGTTCTTCAAAATCACTCAGATTTCTAGAGGAGGTAGTTTTTCAAAAATGGCACTGGAATTTCAAACTGAATGAAAGGGATTTGGGGCTTATAGCTGACGGGGAGATTAGGATAGTTTTTATTTTACTTTTATTTTTCCTTTTTTTAAAACCCCGATTTTTCACTTTAAAAAAAAGTAACAGTCCTTTGGGGTGATTTTTTGCTCTCGCCAAAACCCTGGGGATACCCAAAAGCCAATTTTCACGTGGCCTTTGGTTTTCCCCATCCGTAACCCCTCGCACACATGCTTGGAAACTTTTTGAGGGGCCCATAGCTTGTCTTGATCATCGAGTTTTTCCTTTAAAAAATGCGAAATATGGGTTGTTTGACAAATACGCTGATTTCTTTTCCCCGACTTTTTTAAAGGGAAAAATACCACATATATAGCAAAAGGAGTCAGGGTTGTTTAGGCATTTTTCGGAGAGGGCCGTTAGCAAGGGGGCCCGACAATGACCTGAAAAAAAAAGAAAATTTACCATGTAAAAAAAAAAACACTAAGCTGGGAAAGTTACAAGGGTTTGAAAACAAAAAAAAAAAAAGATAAACGAAAAAGAAATTAAAGGGTTTTTTTGTTCAAGGTTAAGGAAAAAAAGCCCCTAACAAAAACCTCCTAATTCCTACTATCCTAGCTTTTTGTTTGCAGATATTGATAGTACTTACCTAAATTGGGGGCTGCCCTCCCCTCACCCAAAAAATTGCTCAATTGTAACTGCACAAACAAGTTGCCACATAGCCTGGAAGAGTCAAATCGTAATTCAAGCTGGCAAGTTTTACTACAGCTCACAAGGGGGAAAATTTTTCTTATCTGGGGGGTTAAAACTTTGGAGAAAAAACTTGACGTGCTAGGGGAAAAAAAATGAATACAGATTTTGGGAAACAGGCCCCCGGGCCCAAATTTTGTCTAAATAAGCTCAAAAACTAACCCAACAATTTTTTTTTTTTCAAAATTTTTTCACCCAGTTTTTATTCTTTCCCCTGTTTAAGGGTTTGACAGCCAGTTTTTTTACTTTAAATTTGAAAGATGGGCCCTTTTTATAAAATGAGCTTTGACTTTGGGGTAATGAGACCCCTTTTTGTGGAACTTTGTCAAAAGCTTTTTAAAAATCGAGGTTTAAAATACGCTAGGGCCCTCGTGTTTTCCCTACTTTTTTGAATACACTATTGTAAAAATCAAGTAAGTTTGGGGAGGCATGAAGTTTTAAATTTTTGGGGAAACCATGCTGGGGAATTTCCCTTTAATTTATGGGCATTTTTTTCCCAGGAACCCCTTTAAAGATTTTGTCTCTTATGATGGATTCCATTTAAAATTTTTCCCGAACGATTGGGGCCATAGTATCCCGGGTGGGGACTTTTCTTCCTTTTTTAAATAGGGTTGGGGCATTAGCGTTTTCCCCTTTAAAACGGTCATTTTCCCCGGGGAGTAAAGAAAATTATAAATAAGATGGAAAATGGGCCTTTTACTTTTTTCGTTCTTTGCTTCTTTTAAAAAGCGGTTTCGAAAATTTTTTCAGGAAAACCCGGGCTTTTGTTAATTTTTTAGGGGGGGGGGGTTTTTTTCGCGAGCAAAATGTCCCCTTTCTGAAAGGTTAAAGAGCTGAGGCGAAAATTACCCCTTTTTTTTGGAGGGGTTTTTTGGGGTTTTGATGATTTTTCGTGGTGTTTTTTCTAGGGGAAAACTGTGCAAAAAAGGGGATTTGTGTTTCCCCCATAGTCACTTTTTTTTTCTTTTTTGGGGTTCGGCATTTTTCCCTTTCCAAACGGGCCCCCATTTGGGTTGGCGTCATTACCTTTTTTTTTTTTTAAAAATAGCGTAGAACTCCCTTTGGAGTTAGATTTTTCTTTTTCGGCAAAACGTTACTTCAAAAATGTTCTTGCTCTGCTTAATTTAAATGTTTTGGGATTTTGTCTTAAATTTGTCGGGGGGGGTTTTTTGGTTTTTGTCCGGGCTTTATTTGTATTTTTTTTGGTTTTGGTTAAAAATGCTAGCTTTTTTTCTTTCGGGGGCTGTCCTTGATTTTCGCGCGACCCCCATTTTGGTTTTTAAATTTTTAAAAGATCGCCTATACGCAATTTTGGGAGAGGATTGTATTTGGGTAAGTTAAGCTTTCCGCTGAATTTATCCATGCCCACATTTATGTCGTTACTTTCTGAGAATTTTAAAAACCAAACGGTTTTTTTTAAAATTTTTTTTTAAATTTCCCGAAGTCTGCCCCCTTTAAAAACAAAAATTTTTTCTTTTCTTTCGCTTTGCTTGTTCCCCACTAATGTTAATTTCTGGAAAATAATCAAAACCCCCGGGCACTGGGGTTTTATTGAATTAAAAAAACCGACGTTAATAATCGTTTACGGACAAGATTTTTTTGGGTTTTTTTGGGTTTTTTAAAATAAGGGTCTAGAATATTTTCGCCCCGGGGTTTGGGGTTTAACCACGTGTTGGGAAAAGCACTTTTTTTGGAGATTTGGGGTAGCGAGGGGGGTGCCCCAAATGTGTTCTCAGTGGGGGCGCCCCAACTGGTTTTCGGAAAAAAAATTAAATCAACGAAAATTTCGCTCTCGGTTTTAGAGAACTATTTTCCGCTAATTGTTCTAGAGTTTCCCTTTGTCAAATTTTACTTGATTGAGCTGGGGGTCGATAAAAAGGCCCCAATTTCTCTTTTTGTGGGAAGAAAAGTTTTTGGGTTTAAAAAGAAAATAACCTTACTGTTATCCGTTTTTGTTTTTTAGAAAATACAAGGGGGTGAAGGGGAGGAAATTTATAAACAAAAAATTTAAAAACCTCCTTTCCCCCCGAAGTCTTTTCTGAAATTAAAAAGTTATACCCCGGTATCGCAAATTCAGCCAAAAATTCTCTATTGGTCCCCCTAAAATCCCGACTCGGAAATTCCCGAAAAATTTTCGTTTTTTTTCTGAAAAAAAACAAATTCTTCTAAATTTTTTTTGAAATTTGTTACGGGATACTACCCGGGGATTAAAAGTAACAACCCTTTTAAAATCGGGCTTTTTTTTAGTTGGGGCCCCCTTTTCCCGGGGTAGAGTTGGGGTTTTTTTTTTTTTTTTTTGGGGAAAAAATGAAAAAACTGGGTGGGATTTTGGGGGCGAGGGGGGCTTTTAAGGGTTTTTGGGCCCCTTTAAACCCTTTTTGTTGGAAAAAGAAGGAGGGAAGGGGGGGAGGGGGGGAGGGGAAAAAGAAGGGAAAGGGGGAGGAGAAGGGGGGAGGGAGGAAAAAAGGGACGAAGGGGTTTTTTACAAACCCCGAGGAAAATTTTATTCTTCCCGGGGGCCCCCTTTTTTTTTGGGGTTTACCTCGGGGCCTTTTTTTCATTTTTTTTAGTTCCCCTTTTTTTTTTGGGAAATTTTTTTGGGGGGTCAAAAGAAATTTCCCACCTCTCTATTTCTTGCTGGGGGAAAAGCTAAAAGGGGCAGGGAAATGGGGGGAGGGGGGGGAAAAAGAAAAATCCAATGGGTCTTCCCCTCTCTCTTGCTTCTCTCTCTCTCTCTTCCCGCCCCTCTCTTTCCCCCCTTTTCTCTCTCTCCTTTTCTCTCTCTGGTCCTCTCTTCTCTCTCTCTCTTCCCCCTCTCCTTCTCCTCTACCTCCCCTCTTCTTCGCTTCCCTCTCTCTCATCTCTCCCCTCTGTCTCCTCTCCCAATTTTTTCCCTACCTCCTCTCTCTCCCCTCTCCCCTCTCGTCCTCCCCTCCTCCCTCTCTCTCTCTCTCCCCCCTCCCTCCCCTCCCCTTCTCTCCCCCCTGTTTCCCCTTTTTCCCCTCTCGCTCCCCTTCCCCCCTCTCTCTCCCCCCTTTTCTCAAAACCCTCTCCTCCCCTCCTCCTTTTCTCTCCTTCCCCCTCTCCCCTTCCTCTCCCCTTTTCCCCCTTTTGGTCCCCTCTCCCCCTTTTTCCTTTTGGTTTTTTTTCCCTCCTTCGGGGGTTCTTTTTTTTTTTTTCCAACGGGTTTTTTTTTGGGGCTTTTTTGGTTTTTTTTTTTTTTTTTTTTGTTTTTTTATCCGGGGCCATTTCCCCTCGTTTTTTTTTTGGTTCCCCTTAATTTTTTGTTATTTTTTAAAGGATTTTTAATTCTCCCTTTCTCCCCCGACTTTTATGGTTTTAAAAAAACCCCGGAATAAATTTTTTCTTTTTTTTTATATTTTTTTTTTTTTTTTGGCTTCGGGATTTTTTTTTTTCCCTTTCCCCCTTCCCCCTTATGTGTTGGTTTTTTTTTTTTTTTTTTTTTTTCCTATTGTTTAAAAATTTCTTCCAAACCCCTTTCCCCTTTTTTTCCCTTGTCCCTTTTTTTTTTTTTTTATTTTTTTTTTTTCCCCTTTTTCCTCTTCCCCCACCTTTGGCCCTCCCCCCCCTCCTTCCCCTCCCCCATCTTTCCCCCCCCCGGTTTTCCCCTCCCCCCCTCTCGCCCTTTTTTTGCCCCCCTCTCCTTCCCCCCTGGGGCTCTCCCCTTTTTTTTCCAAAGAGAGGGAAGATTGAAATTTGAAAATGGAAAGAAATTTTGGGGGAGAATTACACCATTTTAAGCCGGGAAAATAAACCCCCCCCTAAAGATATATTAAAATTAAAATGATTTTTATAAATTTAATTAAATATATTTTTTTAAATATTGTATATTTTCATAAAATTAAAATTTTTAAAATATATCCAAATAAAATTAAAATTTATAATGTTTCCCAATTAACAAAAAAAAATTAATAAATAATAATTATAAATATAATAAAAAATAATAAAATATATATATTTAAATATTTTATTTATAAATTTATTTTTTTATATTTTTTTTTTTTTTTTATTTTTTTTGTTTTTTTTTACTTTTTTAATTTTTAATTATTATTTTAAAAAATAAATTTATAATAGAAAAATTTTTTTAATAAAGGGTTTAAATTTCCCCAAGGAAGAGAGAAAGGAAGAGAGGGGGGAAACAAAAAAGAGAAAAAAGGAGGAAGAGGAAAAAAAGGGGGGGAAAAACCTTTCCCTTAAGTAATTGTCCAACCCCCGACACAAATTCCTTTTTAAAGCCCCAAAAAAATTGGGAAAACCTTTAAATTAGCCGAAAATCAAACAAATTTCACTTTTTGCCCCTTTCCCGTTTACCTTTTAAATAACCCCCCAACCCCCAAATTTTGCCAAACTCCCCGGGCCCCATTCATTGCCCTCAAACCTTTTTCAAAACATCCCGCCCGGCCCGGTGAACTCACCCAAACCTCCTTTCCCCCCACCGCCAAACCCCAAGGAAGGTTCCCCGGTTAAAAACAAAACCCTAAAAATACTTCCGTTTTTGGGTGCTGTAATTTTTTGCGCCCCCAAAACCCCCCACCATGGGTGCCCGCAAACCAAATTGTGCTTTTAGGAAATTTGCAACCTTTTTAAAAGGGAAAAACCACTTTCCTCCCCAAAGGGGAAAATTTTTCCACCCACACCCCCCCCCACCCCCCCCATTCCCTAGCCCCCACACCAAAGCGTAGCCTTGTATGGCAGTCTGCAACCCAAACCAGCCCAAAAACATTTCCCTTGCCCGTCATGCACATTGTCTACCCTCACCCCCCCCCCCCCCACCAAATTTCCCTTGCCCACACCATAGCGTAGCCGAAAAGCCAACACAAACCAGGTTTAAAAATCCCTTCCTTAGGGGGGGTCCACGTTCATTACCCCCCCCAACCCCCCTTGAGCCAACCCCTCGACCTTTTATGGATCTGGGCCCCCAGCCGAAAAAAAAAAAAAAAAAAAAAAAAAAAAAAAAAAAAAAAAATTTTTTTTTTTTTTTTTTTTTTTTTTTTTTTTTTGTTTTTTTTTTTTTGTTTTTGTTTTTTTATTTCCAACTTTTTTTTTCTTTAACCAACCCGGGGAAGTACCAGATTTCCCCACTTTATTTCCCCTCAAAAACATTTTTCCGCCCACCCAAGGGTTTTGGCCAAAAAATTTTTCGTTTTTTGTGTTTTGTATATGCTAGCTTTTTTGCTGCGAGGCTGTCCTTGATTTCGCGCGACCACCATTTTGGTTTAACATTTTGAAAAGATCGCCTATATCGCATCGGTATTGAGGATTGTATTGCTAAGTTAAGCTTACCGCTGAATTCATGCCATGCTACATTTATGTCGTTACTTTCTGAGATAGCATACCAATCGGTGTTTGTTAAGATTCTTTTTAGTTTTCTGAAGTCTGCCCTTCAATAATCAAGAACTTTTTCTTTACTTACGACTTCGCTTGTCTTACTAATGTTAATACTGAAAGTAATCAACCGGTGGTCACTGCTATTGAATTAAAATCCGACGTTAATAATCGTTACGGACAAGATTTTCGTTAGTTGTGAAAATAAGATCTAGAATATTATCGCCTCTCGTTGGTTGAACCACGTGTTGGTATAAAGCACTTTCTTGGAGATTTGAATAGCGAGTGTGCCCCAAATGTGTTCTCAGTGAGGCGCCCCAACTGGTTACGGAAATATTAAAATCAACGAATATTACGCTCTCGTTTAGAGAACTATTTTCCGCTATTTGTTCATAGAGTTCTTCGTCAATTGTACTTGATTGAGCTGGAGGTCGATAAACAAGGCCAATTACTACTTTTTGTGAATGACGATTTAGTTGAACGAAAATAACATTACTGTTATCCGTTTCGTTTTTAGATACTACAAGGGGATGAAGGCA
>JACEEZ010022448.1:15000-30000 GCA_016584305.1 Chionoecetes opilio | reverse complement strand
AGAGAGAGAGAGAGAGAGAGGAGAGAGAGAGAGAGAGGGGAGAACGAGAGAGAGAGAGAGATGCAAGAGAGAGAGAGAGAGAGAGAGAGGAGAAGAGAGAGAGAGAGAGAGAGAGAGAGAGAGAGAGAGTGAGAGAGAGAGAGAGAGAGAGAGAAAAGCAGATGGTTGGTGGGAATAGTAGTAAGGAAACATACGTTATATATAAACATATATAAATGTGTGTGTGTGTGTGTGTGTACCAGTATGTGTGTGTGTGTGGTGTGTGTGTGTGTGTGTGTGTGTGTGTGTGTGTGTGTGTTGTGTGTGTGTGTGTGTGTGTGTGTGTGTGTGTGTGTGTGTGTGTGTGTGTGTGTGTGTGTATGGGAACCTAAAATATTCGTTTCATTCAAAGAAAGATCATGAAAGAAAGCAAATAACAAAAAAAATAATAATAACATATAGCAGTTATTACTGTTACCATTATCAATATTATTATCATCAACATTATTATAATTAGATGGTGGACCAGATTAAACATATCCCTTTTTAAAGACACTACCATCATCACCATCATCATCATAATCATTAGTGTATGAGGGAGTGGTGTGTGTGAAGCAGGTTCGCTTCTCTCTCTTTAAATCATCTATCATTGTTATTAATACACTCCCTTTAGTTCGCAAATATCAATATCACTTTATCGAAAATAGATGGGTAACAACGTTATTTTTTTCAGAATATGGGAACGAATGAACTATGTGTGTGTGTGTGTGTAATAGTAATAGTAAATTTATTGCCATTATTGTTAGATCTATAAATTGTATAAACAAACGTATATATACCATATCTATTAACGGCATGGTCTGTCGAGCCAAGACTCTTTGACAGACGGAAATTTCTAATCTAAATTTACAGTACACAGGCAACATTATTTGCTAAGAAATTATATTGAATAGATTATGCAATCAAATTTTACAAGTACAGTAAATGAGATTCCAATTATGCAAAAACAAGCACCAAATATCCAACACATGCATTCTTACAAGCATTAACAATATAGAACATCCACACTGACTTGCGTATTGACACACAAATACATCGTTCGCCTAACATCCTGTATTCTGACAAGTAAACAAATAACTCTTAATTTTTTTTTTTAATTGAAATAAATTACATGTAAATATTAATGTTTTTACATCAGTAGGAAGGGAATTCCACAGCTGAGGACCGTCAAATACCACACTCTTGTTGTAAAGTGTTGTTCGAAATTGTGGACTCACTAGATTTATATTATTACACCTCATGTTATGAGAACTTTCAATAAATTTGAAAAGTTTGTTACCTGTATAGATAATCATATTTTTAAAAATAAGCAGCAATGCAAAATATATTTTAATGAATTTGAAATTTAATATATTTAACTGATAATAATTACGGCAGGTAGAATCAAATTTTTCCATGAATAGTATAGATCTGATAATCTTATTTTGGGCTACTAATATTTTTTTCTTCAAAAATGATGGCCATGTACAACTGAGGCCACCGAGATATCATCTCGGTGGCCTCGGTACAACCTCATATGGAGACACAGTAGATCAGGTGAGGGTAACATAAAGTGTAATAAATACTGACCATACTCTCTGTTGTTAGTTGATGGCGAACTCTATATAGGATGCCACATATTTTTGATAGCTTTGTACATACCTCATTAATATGATGGCTCTAATTTAAATTTCCATCGATAATTACACCCAAAAACTTTGTATGAGAGACACGTTGTATTGGTTCGCCTTCTAATAATATTGGGGGCATGAAATATTTTATTGAACGATTTTGAAGCAGTATATAATTGGTTTTTGTAACATTGAGATTTAATTTGTTGGCCTGTATCCACTTATTTATCAACAACAATTCAATTTGCAAATTAAGGTGTAAGGAGTTCAGGTTACTATCAGCTAATAGGAAATTTGTATCGTCAGCATATATAGTACATTTAAATTTTGAGCTAGCATTGACTATGTCATTTATATATATAAGAAAAAGTATAGGCCCTAAAATAGATCCCTGAGGTACACCCTTAGATATAGATTTTGAAAGAGAATAAGTAGTATTACAAAAAACACTTTGTGACCTGGTACTAAGATAGCTGTTAAACAGTTGGTGAGGCACACCTCTTATCCCTATGTTTTCTAATTTGTCGAGAAGTATCAGGCGATTTAAAGAATCAAAGACTTTTCATAAATCTATAAATATTCCTGCAACATAATATATACCTTCTAAGTTTTGGTATACGTCACTGACAAACTGTAAAATTGCTGTTTCTGTAGAGCGGTTTGATATGAAGCCATGTTGAGAGTCAGATAATAAGCTGTTTCCCTCCAAGTAGTAAATAAGGCGAGTAGAAATTGCCTTTTCAAGAATTTTGCTAAAAGCAGGAAGGATTGACATGGGACGATAGTTTTTGATGTCATTCTTGTTCCCTGATTTATGTAATGGTATTACCTTGGCCTTTTTTAATTGATCTGGAAATGTACCCGTTTTTAGGAAAGATTAATGATGTGTGTCAATGAACGAGAAATAGAAGAGGCAGTGAGCTTTAAAAGTTTAGGTGAAATGTCGTCACAACCAGCTGCGTCAGACTTAATGGCTGTTAGGTACTTCTCAGTCTCCGTTGCCTCTACTGGAGTCAAATACATAGAAAAGGCTGGAGGAATGCATATATATTGTCTATGTGAGTAGTTATCTAATGTATTATTGATTAAGAAGTCTCCGAACCGCAAGAAGCTATCATTATTTTTTTCTGCAGTGTTATTACATGGGGGTTTTAATTCAATTAAGTTTTTTGATGTAGTTGAACTTCTGCCAAGAATTTTATTAATAGACTGCCAGTGTGATTTGGGATTACCTTGAGTTTGCTTTAATTGTTCTTTATGATATTGGTTTTTCGCAGCTCTTAAAACAGATGTTAATTTTTCTATAGATTCGATAGGTTTCTCGAAAAGTTATTGGCCATTTTGTGAGCTAATCTCTCTAAACCTGTGCTTTTCTTTGATGCTTTTCTTCAAGGCAGGAGTGATGTATGGTGTTTGATGACATTTAGGTTTTATGCGAATTTGCTTCATTGGGAAATGTTTCTGGAAAATATTATTAAAATATTGGAAAACAATAGTACACGATGCATTAGGACACACAGATTCTATAACAGTTGACCAATCCAGCTGGGCAACTTCATTACTGAAGTCTTCAAGGGCAGCATTAGTTAGGCATCTTTTATGAATAAACTGTGGAGAACTTTTTTGTCAAATCTTGAAGCCTGAATTGTAAACTACAGGAAAATGGTCTGTTGTATCATTGTGTATTGTGTATATAATTGTTTGTGTTCATCTCCACCTGTGTCGACCAGATATGGTCAATGAGTGTGGCTGTTGTGTCTGTGACTCGAGTAGGCTTAGTGGTTAAGGGGAATAGAGAAAAAGAGTGCATTATATTAATGAATTCACAAACAGAACTGTTGTTAGTATGCTTCAATAAGTCCAGGTAAAAATCCCCTATTATATGAATGCCATGATATTTAATGTTATTTGCTAATGATAGTAGTTCAGTTAATTTGTCAAGAAAACTATTTACATTACCACTTGGAGGTCTATGGAGTACACATAACTAAGAATGTCTTCTCCATTACCTTAACGTCAATACTTAAGCATTCTATGGAAGAATTACGACATGAAAAATCTAAACACAATGAGGACATATAGGCATTAGTGACATATAATGCTACACCACCTCCACATCTACTACGACAATTAGTGTGAAGGTTATATCCCGGCATCTGGTACACTGAAGCAGGATCAGAATCAAGTCTCGTTTCGGAAACACCAATAACATCAAACCTTAACCATGAATGCGACAAGACTGAATCAGTAAAAAACTGGATATTTGAGGGAACAGAACGTATATTCAGACTAGGTATTGTAAAGTTAACATCACTACTTTGTGTAGAAAAAGAATTAAGAAATATATATTTATACTTTGGAACATTCAAATATCTTGTTATCTCGTCTAACTCATTGTTGTATTTATCATCAAAAACAGTAAAGGGATCGAAGTTTAACTTATCAATATGATCATTAGAATTGAAGGATCTGCTTAATCCGTCAGTGTTTAAAATATTTAATAAATTTGCATCATCAATATAAGCAAAGGGTAATTCGTCAAAATACATAATGCAACCACAACAACTTCACGTAGATTTAATCACTGCTGAAACATTCACATGCCTCTTTTCTTATTACGATCTCGTAGTTGTCGCTGAGAATGGTCTGAAGCCTCTGTGTGTGTGTGTGTGTGTGTGTGTGTGTGTGTGTGTGTGTGTGTGTGTGTGTGTGTGTGTGTGTGTGTGTGTGTGTGTGTGTGTGTGTGTGTGTGTGTGTGTGTGTGTGTGTGTGTGTGTGTGTGTGTGTGTGTGTGTGTGTGTGTGTGTGTGTATGTGTGTGTGTGTGTGTGTACGTGTGTGTCCCCATAGAACAATTCCATCTACACACACACAAACACACATATACATTACAAAGACGTGAACGCAATACTTCAATATCTCAAATAACATTCTGCACACCACCAAAAACAATATTTCCTGATTCCCTATTGTAAAAAACCTTCCAAAAATATGTCCTATAACTGAACAAGAAAAATTACCAATACTGACCCTGGTTTACTTCCCTTTTTGTCTTCTTGACCTCACCTCACCTTCCCTCTTTTACCCATGTCTCTCTCTCTTATCTCATTCTCTTCCTCTCCGTTCCTTCACGTATCATTTTAACACCCTTTTTACACCCCCCCTTCCCTCTCCTCTCCTCCCTTATCTGTCCCCGCTTTTATTTACAGTCTGATCCCTCTCTCACTTTTTTCTCACGTTTCTTTCCTTTGCCATTACTCATCACCTCATCATATCTCTCTCTCTCTCTCTCTCTCTCTCTCTCTCTCTCTCTCTCTCCTCTCTCTCTCTCTCTCTCTCTCTCTCTCTCTCTCTCTCTCTCTCTCTCTCTCTCTTTCATAACTTCTCCATCCCATTCCACTCTTGTTTCAATTATAATCTTTATCACTCCCATTTCCCTTGACGCTCCTTTCCCTTTCCCTCCTTCTAACCTTACTCCCTTTTCCTAAAATATTTTCTTTTACTTCCCTCCCTTTGCTCTTCCATCCCTTTCGTCTCCCTCTCCCTCCCAAGCGATATATAAAGCCGTCAGTTTTCCGTTGAAAAATACACAGCTGAAATATCTGTTCCAACACACAATTACTGTGCCAATAACCTTGAGGAATGGCTATTGGTTTGCCTGGACGTACGTAAGGTGTGTGGTGGTGGTGGTGGTGGTGGTGGTGGTGGTGGTGGTGGTGGTGGTGGTGGTGGTGGTGGTGTGTGGTGGTGGTGGGGGTGGTGGTGGTGGTGGTGGTGGTGGTGGTGGTGGTGGTGGTGGTGTGGTGGTGGTGGTGGTGGTGGTGGTGGTGGTGGTGGTGGTGGTGGTGGTGGTGGTGGTGGTGGTGTGTGGTGGTGGTGGTGGTGGTGGTGGTGGTGGTGGTGGTGGTGGTGGTGGTGGTGGTGGTGGTGGTGGTGGTGGCAGGAGTGGCAAACAAACAAAACGATGAAAAACATCTCGTTATTCTTTTTACAGCAAGCAAGGAATCACGTTCAGGTGTAAAGTCTCGTAAAGAGGCGATAAGTTTTTTCTTTCATTCAACAATTGAGGGAAAAAAATATATTGAAATCATGAGTTATATGTTCAGAGTAGTATTAATGGTCTATAAAGAAACTAATACAGTAACCTCCCCTTATATATACAGGTTCAAAGTTACACATGTTCAAGGATACAAATGAGCCTGTCTGTATTATTATTATTTGAATTCATTAATTAACTTTGAATTCTAGCAAAAATAACAAAAAAAAATCAATAATCCCTAACATAATCCATAAATGACCTTTAATCCATGGGATTTTCTAAGCTGATATGAATTGTAAATAAATGGACACATTTGTAAACAAACCTTAATAGCTCTTATTTTCACTATTTGTTTTTCCTTTAAGCCTATAATACCTGTAGGCTTATATATCCATGACCAATCACCTGCCAGAATTATTATTCTCAGTGTATATGTTTGACAACTTTTTACGTTCATATATAGAAAAAAAAGGATAGAATAATTGGTTCTCTACACCGTGTTCTATTTAAAAAATATATATATTCTCCATAGATATACGTTTATTTCATGTTCCGTTTATTTTTCAAACCCTATTATTCCCGAATTATCTTCTCATTCTCTTCTCTGAATATATCCTTTCGACGAATCTTGTAAACTTTTTCACTTTTCCTCATTTCTTTATCATTCCTATCACCCCTATTCCACTTTCATTCCCATTCCTGCAACTTTTCGTTTATGAAACTTTTAGTCACTTTGATTTATTTATTCATTATTCACTCCAACTTTTCCTTTCAGTCGTCATTGTTCGGGCTCCTTCATTACTTTATAGTACCCACACACGAGGCACTGCTTCGTGCCGAGACACAACCTACGGGGGAGGAAACAACGCACGGTGGGGAAACAAAACACGGGGAAAAGCGGCCGCCGATATATTATCTTGCCATAAGTGTATACTTCATAGTGTCCACTTCAATGCTACTACTGGCACTGTGAGAGATGGCTACGAGTTATGTGTTGGTCCCCATGGCTCCGGTACCAGAAACACCAACAGTTCTCTGCTTCTGAACTTTGCAAGGTCCAGAAGGTTGAGAATTGCAGGTTTTTGGTATCAGAGACCAGAGCTGCACCGCTGGACATAGTATAGTAATGCCGGAGGGGTAGCAAAGGAGATCGACCACATCTTCGTTAGCACTCGTTGGAGGATCCTCCAGAACTGCAGGGTTTACCGGAGTGCTGAGTTCTTTGGAACAGATCACAGACTTGTTGTTGCTACACTTAAGCTTCATGTCAAGTCCAGAAGAATCTCAAGAGGTAACCATACTGTGTTTCATCTTGAGAAACTGAAGGACTTGACATGTGCTCATGAGTATGCGGTGACAGTATCAAATCGGTTTGATGTGCTCGGTGCTCTCGGGGACCCTGTAGAACTGTGGGATACCTTCAAACGTGAAACTCTACAGGCTGCCAAGGAGTGTATTGGGGAGCGCCCGAGGTCAAGGCGTGGTTTTGTCTCGACGGAGAAGCTGGAGAAAATCGAGGAGAGTCGCGCTGCCAGGCTGGCTGGGAACCGGGACCAGCACAGGGCTCTGTCACGCCGGACTAGAACCCTCCTGGGGAGAGACAAGGAGAGGTATGTCAGGAGTCTCGCTGAGGATGTCGAGGGTCATTTGAACGCTAATGACCTCCAACCCGCCTACCGAGCCCTGAAGAAGTTCCGTTCCAAGTCTCCTTCTCGGACGAGTGCTAATCGAACAGCAGATGGGCGCCTCGTGTCGGACATGGATGGGCAGATGGCTCGTTGGGCTGAGTACTTTGGGCAGTTGTTCACGGTGGACCCTCCAACTGAGCAGCTTCACACCACTGGGCTACAGGCAGTGGATGCCGATCCTCCCCTTGACGAAAGTGCACCCTCTCTTGACGAAGTCAGAGAGGCTGTAGCAAAGTTGAGGGGTGGAAAGGCAGCTGGTAATATCAGTGCGGAGCTCCTCAAAGCTGGGGGTGAGGCCATGATCCACGGGTTGCATGCTGTCCTGACTGCCGTGTGGCAATCACGTACCATTCCTCCTGACTGGAAAAGGGGGCTGGTCGTCCCTAACTGGAAAGGGAAAGGGGACCGTCAGGACTGCAACAATTACCGCGGTATTACACTGCTCAGCGTAGCAGGCAAGGTGCTTGCCCATCTATTGCTGACACAGATTCGCAGCCATCTGGTGAAGCATCAGAGACCTCAGCAGTCTGGGTTCACGCCTGGTAAGTCAACAACGGACCGTATGCTAGCGCTTCGTGGTGGAACGCCGACGTGAGTTTCGACAGGGTATGCTTGCAGCCTATGTTGATCTCAAGAAGGCGTTTGACTCAGTGCATCGTGAGTCACTCTGGGATCTTCTGCGACTTCGAGGGATTCCTGCAAGGACTATTGGTTTGATAACTGGTCTGTATTCTGGGACTGAGAGTGCTGTGAAGTGTGGGGCAGGTGTATCCGGCTTCTTTGCTGTGAATACAGGAGTGAGGCAAGGGTGCGTCCTTGCCCCATCACTTTTCAACGCTTGTATGGACTGGGTATTGGACAAGGTTGTAGATCAAAGTGATTGTGGAGCATCCGCTGGCAACACCAAGATCACTGATCTTGTTTTTGCCGATGATGCAGTAATCTTTGCTGAGTCGCTGGAGGTCCTGGTGATGGCTCTCGAGGCGCTGCACGAGGAGGCAAAACCTTTGGGACTTGAGGTCTCCTGGCTCAAGACCAAGGTCCAGGTGTTTGGAGACTTACTATATGAAGCAGTACAGTCTGTTCATGCGTGTGGCGAGGACATTGAGATCTTGGAAAGTTTTACATACCTTGGTAGCGCAGTCCATAATGACGGCGGGTCACGTCAAGAAGTCTTACGGCGGATTGGCATAGCCCACGGTGTTATGGACTCGCTCAGCGGGAGTATTTGGCGTTGTCGGTACCTGTGCAGGTGGACAAAGATCCGGATCTTTAAATCGCTTGTGATCCCTGTCTTACTCTATGGTTGTGAGACATGGACACTAAATAGTGACTTGAAGAGACGAATCAATGCTTTTGGTAATAAGTGTCTTCGCAGAATCATGGTGTATCGCTGGGATGATTACGTGTCAAATCAGCGATTGCACCGTGAGACTGAATCGAGGCCTATTAATAACCTGCATAGTCCGTCAGCGCCTACTTCGGCTATATGGGCATGTGGCACGCTACCCTGAAACCGATCCTTCCCATCGGGTTGTATCTGTAAGAGACAATCCGGCGTGGAGGGGGCCAAGGGGGCGCCCACAAGGCTCGTGGCTGGGGCAAGTTGATGTTTCTTGTCGAGAGCTGCTTGGTATTGGAAAGGAGCCTGCATGGGAACTCGTGCGTGGTGACCCTCGGGAGTGGCGTCGTAGGGTGGGCGAGGCGACGCACCCCCCGGCGTATGCCCCCAATGATTGATTGATTGATAAGTGTATAAATCAAAAGTGAATTTACAGCATGTGTGAAATATATACATCGCAACAGCAACATGGACGGAAATAATATGGCAGAGCATTGTATTTTAATCGGTTTTCTCTCATTGGTACACAAAAAACACTGTAGGAGTTTCAAACGAACCTGCATTACATAAAAGAACGATGCCATTAAATAGTTGTTGATTGCGCATAATAATGAGTATAATTTGCCTTTGTAATTATGACGAAAAGCCTCGTTATTCTCAACATGTGTCGCTGTGCGTGTGTTTGTGTGTGTTTGAGAGAGAGAGAGAGAGAGAGAGAGAGAGAGAGAGAGAGAGAGAGAGAGAGAGAGAGAGAGAGAGAGAGAGAGAGAGAGAGAGAGAGAGATAAGAGTGTGTGTGATAAACTGATAGAAATTATGTTTTGATAGTCGGCTAAATACTTACGTAAAAACAATTTTTAAAAAATCAAAATGTTTGGTTATACGAAAAATACAAAAATCAAAGCGACAAACAGACAAACGTACAGACAGACAGACAAGCTCGGTCATTAGTATATACTGACACACAAATAGACAAACGGACAGACATACGTACAATGTGGCCATTATATAGTGACACAATAACACACACACACACACGAATGACTAAACATTTCACAGAAGGACAGATAAACAATTACATAAGATACATATAGTAATGAATTGAATGGTCAAATAAATGAAATAATAGCATATATATATAAAACCAAATTTTCACTTCATATACCGCTTTAAATACATATAGTAATATCTTCACACGCTTTGAATAATAATAAAAATTATAATCTCACACCGCTTTACTTGACAATAATTATAGATATTCGGCAGCGAAATAATAAATACGCTAATATTACCTTTGGCATGATTAATAGTTGTGTGTTCGGCCGACAACGTACATTTACGTCTTAAAGCAACAGCAGTTGTGGCGGTAGAAGCATCTCTCTCTCTCTCTCTCTCTCTCTCTCTCTCTCTCTCTCTCTCTCTCTCTCACCCTCTCTCTCTCTCTCTCTCTCTCTCTCTCTCTCTCTCTCTCTCTCTCTCGTCTCTCTCTCTCTCTCTCTCTCTCTCTCTCCTCTCTCTCTCTCTCTCTCCTCTCTCTCTCTCTCTCTCTCTCTCTCTCTCTCTCTCTCTCTCTCTCTCTCTTTTTCTCTCCCCTCCCAAGCCATTATTCCTTATCCCTTCTTTTCATAATGATAATATCCTCCCCCTCCTTCTACTTATCTTTCCTCTGTCTCCTCCTCCTGTACCTTTTATATTTCATCCCTCTCTCCTCCTAGCAATTCCCTTATCTTCTTCCTACCACCAAAGTTAATCAAGCACTTTTCTCTAACTTAATCTTCCTGGTATAATCCGGCAGCCAAAAGTACATTTTTGTATAACCTTGTTTTGGGGTCTAAAGTTTTTTTTCAGTGGATTTTGTTTGCCGACATATCCGGTTTGAAAAATATATATGTTGGCTCGCTGTCAGCCTTGGGCAATTTGAGATAAATAGCATAAAACAAAATGGCCTCCAAAATTATATCAAAATACATAAAATACCATACATCGCTTGAAAATTCACACAGAGGGTCAACCAATTCATGAATTTCAGGGAATTTTGATCCAGAAAATCTATTTCTGGTATTTTCAAATTCAAAATGGCAACCGTTTTCAAAATGGCTGCCCAACAAATAAAAAATTGAAGTGTACAAATCGTAATTTTGACGTATGTATGATTCGTACACTTTGTTAATTTACTAGTAGATTCTACTATTTTGTATATTTACTCATGGAATTATCTGAAGGTGCAGTGTGTACATTTTTTGATAGAAACTGTTGAAGACTTGGGATGCCTGAACATGCTATATTCACATCAGATATGTATAGGTGATTGATCCTCACGTGTTTGTTTCTTCGTAATCCTCACATCCATTGTTGTGTGGCATTTTATTGCTCTGTTTATTGTTTATCATAAAGGAGTGAATGTCCCTACACTACCAGGGCACACTGGTGACTTCACTGCTGTGAAACCCAGCATGGGGTTCAGTGTCAGCTAAGATGTAATTTAGTGTCCCAAATGCTATCTAATTTGCCCCATTTAAGTTAGATAACCTTACCTGAATAGACAGGGTGTGCCAACGCGGGAGAACCGAGCCAAGAATGAAGGGGCTTAATTCATTCGGATGGTGTACAGATCGCACGGGACGTAAATGGCACTGGATGAACGATCGTGCTAGGAGTAGTACATAAACTGTGTGAACCTAGTTGTATCCCATACATGCAAGTGCATACTGTTAAAGGTGGTAAAAGGATAAACCCTCGGCCTTTAACAGAGACCAATGTTCTAAGTGTTAGATTGGTACTAGTGTAAGTTATTGCTACAGTTTACAATTTACAATTGAAGTGTACATGTATATGAAGCAAAGCCAGTATGGAGGAAAAATGCTCTTTTGCTTGGAAGTTTAAATGAACAGATTCGAAGAAGAAAGATGTCTTGATAGATGCTAAAGCTAAGAGGATAGAAAATATCATATGATGCAGTAAAATATACAAAGATGAAATCCATCAGAAACTGCAGTTGCAATATGATAATGACAAGGATCTGGGTTTGAAGGTCCATAGGTCATGTGTGAATAAATACGTTCATCCAAAAGAGGTTCAAAGAGCCCTGAAAGGTCAAAAGGAAGATGAAGAAGAAGCAGATGCTGCACCTAGAAAACGAGCAAGACGTTCTGAACAACTGAAGTTCAATTTCTTTGAGCACTGTATATTTTGTGGAGAAGATTGCCAAGTTAAGAAGGACCCCAAGCATCCATCAAGATGGAAACCAGCATATCTCTGCAGACAAGTTAACAGCCAAGAAAAGAAAATGTCCCTTATGACATAAATATTGCAAATGTGATGAACGGAATGATGACTGGGCAGCACAAGTTCGGATTAGGGTGAGTGGAGCTATCAATGATTTGCACGCAGCTAATGCACGCTACCATGTTGCATGTCGTACCAACTTTATGTCAAGTAGATCAACCTCTGCTGCGGTAAAGGAAGCACAGGCAGATAAGCTTGAGTTGGATAAAGGTTTGCAGGTTGCTATCAGTATCTTAAAGGAAGACATGTCACATATTTGGAACCCAGTTGATCTGTTCAATTTGTACATAGAAAATGAAGGCAATGCTTTATCCCGTAGACAGCTAATAACAGAACTATCTGCGCACTTTGGTAAGGACCTTGTAGTTCTGTCTTCCCCTGGTATTGCCTCAATAATAGCCTTTCAGAGTAAGGTAGCAGATGTTCTACGCATCATTCCAGATGCAGAAGATGAATTATGGAATCACCTGTAAAAGAGAGAACTGTTGCTGATATCCAGGCCACTGTAAAGAAACATCATAATTTAATTCCAGCAATATTGGCACCCTCCTGGGGAGAGACAAGGAGAGGTATGTCAGGAGTCTCGCTGAGGATGTCGAGGGTCATTTGAACGCTAATGACCTCCGACCCGCCTACCGAGCCCTGAAGAAGCTCCGTTCCAAGTCTCCTTCTCGGGCGAGTGCTATTCGAACAGCAGATGGGCGCCTCGTGTCGGACATGGATGGGCAGATGGCTCGTTGGGCTGAGTAATTTGGGCAGTTGTTCACGGTGGACCCTCCAACTGAGCAGCTTCACACCACTGGGTTACAGGCAGTGGATGCCGATCATCCCATTGACGAAAGTGCACCCTCTCTTGACGAAGTCAGAGAGGCTGTAGCAAAGTTGAGGGGTGGAAAGGCAGCTGGTGTTTGTAATATCAGTGCGGAGCTCCTCAAAGCTGGGGGTGAGGCCATGATCCACGGGTTGCATGCTGTCCTGACTGCTGTGTGGCAATCAGGTACCATTCCTCCTGAATGGAAAAGGGGGCTGGTCGTTCCTATCTGGAAAGGGAAAGGGGACCGTCAGGACTGCAACAATTACCGCGGTATTACACTGCTCAGCGTACCAGGCAAGGTGCTTGCCCATCTATTGCTGACACGGATTCGCAGCCATCTGGTGAAGCATCAGAGACCTCAGCAGTCTGGGTTCACGCCTGGTAAGTCAACAACGGACCGTATCCTAGCGCTTCGTGTCCTGGTGGAACGCCGACGTGAGTTTCGACAGGGGATGCTTGCAGCCTATGTTGATCTCAAGAAGGCGTTTGACTCAGTGCATCGTGAGTCACTCTGGGATCTTCTACGACTTCGAGGGATTCCTGCAAGGACTATTGGTTTGATAACTGGTCTGTATTCTGGGACTGAGAGTGCTGTGAAGTGTGGGGCAGGTGTATCCGGCTTCTTTGCTGTGAATACAGGAGTGAGGCAAGGGTGCGTCCTTGCCCCATCACTTTTCAACGCTTGTATGGACTGGGTATTGGACAAGGTTGTAGATCAAAGTGATTGTGGAGCATCCGTTGGCAACACCAAGATCACTGATCTTGTTTTTGCCGATGATGCAGTAATCTTTGCTGAGTCGCTGGAGGTCTTGGTGATGGCTCTCGAGGCGCTGCACGAGGAGGCAAAGCCTTTGGGACTTGAGGTCTCCTGG
Source organism: Chionoecetes opilio (assembly GCA_016584305.1). NCBI lineage: Eukaryota > Metazoa > Arthropoda > Malacostraca > Decapoda > Majidae > Chionoecetes > Chionoecetes opilio. The sequence goes on along the minus strand of JACEEZ010022448.1, from coordinate 16,313 downwards.
CTCAAGACCAAGGTCCAGGTGTTTGGAGACTTACTAAATGAAGCAGTACAGGCTGTTCATGCGTGTGGCGAGGACATTTAGATCTTGGAAAGTCTTACACAACTTGGTAGCGCAGTCCATAATGACGGCGGGTCACGTCAAGAAGTCTTACGGCGGATTGGCATAGCCCACGGTGTTATGGACTCGCTCAGCGGGAGTATTTGGCGTTGTCGGTACCTGTGCAGTAGGACAAAGATCTGGATCTTCAAATCGCTTGTGATCCCTGTCTTACTCTATGGTTGTGAGACATGGACACTAAATAGTGACTTGAAGAGACGAATCAATGCCTTTGGTAATAAGTGTCTTCGCAGAATCATAGGGTATCGCTGGGATGATTACGCGTCAAATCAGCGATTGCACCGTGAGACTGAATCGAGGCCTAAAACCTGCATAGTCCGTCAGCGCCAACTTCGGCTATATGGGCATGTGGCACGCTACCCTGAAACCGATCCTTCCCATTGGGTTGTATCTGTAAGAGACAATCCGGCGTGGAGGAGGCCAAGGGGGCGCCCACAAGGCTCGTGGCTGGGGCAAGTTAATGTTTCTTGTCGAGAGCTGCTTAGTATGGGAAAGGAGTCTGTATGGGAACTCGCGCGTGGTGACCCTCGGGAGTGGCGTCGTAGGGTGGGCGAGGCGACGCGCCCCCCGGCGTATGCCCCCTATGATTAATTGATTGAATATTGGCAGGTCATGTTCTTACTGGATGTGATACAGTGGCAGCATGTTTTGGTATAGGAAAAGGAAAGATGTTGAAAGTACTGAAAACAGGTCTGAATCTGGATATAATAGGTAATGCTGAGGCTAACTGGCCTGAGGTGTTGGAACAGGCAACAAAATTCATAGCTTCCTGTTATGGACAATCAAAGACCAATTCCATGTCTGAGGCCAGAGTAAGTGTGTGGACTTCAAGAACGGGGAAGTCGGGAGCAACAGTTACTCTCAAGTTATGTTCTCTTCCACCTACTACAGAGGCCTTCATTGAGAATGTCAAGCGGGCTCATCTGCAAACATGCATATGGAAGAATGCTCTGCAACTAGATCCACCAGATTTGGAACCCACAAGTTATGGATGGATCAAAGAAAGCAGAACAAAGTCACTGCTGCCTACAACAGTCCCTACCAATGTTCAGCTAGCACCGAATCATATACTAAAGTTGATAAGATGCACATGTTCAAGTAAACAGCCATGTAAGTCCTCAAGATGCGCATGTAACAAGACGAGGCTACCATGCACAATGTTTTGTGCTTGTCAATCCTCCATTGAATGTTGCAAT
>JACEEZ010022448.1:2500-7500 GCA_016584305.1 Chionoecetes opilio | reverse complement strand
ACTGTGACTACCATTAATCTTGTCCATCAAGTTATTTATAATGGTCCATGTTGATTTAACATTACCTTGTCTAAGTTTTCGCTCATCTTTATAGTAATTATTTTTGGCAACACGCAGAAGAGTTACGAGCTTGTTCCTGTATTTTCTATATCGATCTCCATATGTTAATGGCCATTTGGCCGCCAGTCTTTCCAGTCTGTGCTTTTCTATGATACTATTCCGTAGATCCGCTGTAATTTGAGGACTTTTACAGTTTACAGTAAACATTGCGTGTGTGTGTATATGGGCTTGCGTGTGTGTGTGTGTGTGAGTGCTTGCGTGTGGATGTGTGTGTGTGAGGGCTTCCGATGGTGTATGTGTGTGAGGGCTTGCGCGCATGTGTGTGTGTGTGTGTGTGTGTGTGTGTGTGTGTGTGTGTGTGAGGGCTTGCATGTGTGTGTGTGTGAGAAACAGCTATGTGTGTGCGGAAACATTTATGTTTTAACTATTAAATAGGTTAGTTTTCTGCATTTTTACGTTTTTCCCCGTGATGTATCGTTTGGTTTTGTTTAGCAATTTTTACACTTAACATTCCTCTTTTTAGAATTTTATAATCTTTCTGGTATTACTTTAATGTTTTGTTTCCTTTGGTGTTTTACTTTTTAGTAACGTGTTCTTACTTTCCTTTTTATGACTTTCTATTTTTCACTTTTTGTCTTATTAGTGTTTTTCAGTGATATTATTTTTTAGATGAATATTTTGTATAATTTCAGTTGAGCTACCTCTCAGTAATATAACTATACTTGTATGTAAAGTTTTTTTGTGGACTACAGTTTAGGCGAATTATTCCATATATTTATACTGTTGCAAACTTGATATTACGTTAAATGTTATGTATTCTATACAGTAATATGTATGCTGTGGTCAATAAATTTATCTATCTATCTATGTGTGTGTGTGTGTGTGTGTGTGTGTGTGTGTGTGTGTGTGTGTGTGTGTGTGTGTGTGTGTGTGGTTTGTGATTGGGGTGTGTGTGTGTGTGTGTGTGTGTGTGTGTGTGTGTGTGTGTGTGTGAGGGTTTGCGATGGTGTGTGTGTGTGTGCGAGGGCATGCGATGGTGTGTGTGTGAGTGAAGGTTTGCAATGGTGTGTGTGTATGTGAGTGGGTCTGCGTGTGTGTGTGAGTAACTGCTTGGGTGTGTGTGAGTGCCTACGATGGTGTGTGTGTGTGTGTGTGTGTGTGTGTGTGTGAGTGTCTGCGTGTGTGTGTGCGTGTGTGTATGTGCCTGCGATAGTGTGTGTGCGTGTGTGTGTGTGTGTGTGTGTGAGAGGTCTTGCGATGGTGTGTGTGGGGGCCTGCGTGTGTGTGAGGGCCTGCGTGAGTGTGTGTGAGGGCCTGCGATGGTGTGTGTGTGTGTGTGTGTGAGGGCCTGCGTGAGTGTGTGTGAGGGCCTGCGATGGTGTGTGTGTGTGTGTGTGTGAGGGCCTGCGTGTGTGAGTGTGAGGGCCTGCGATGGTGTGTGTGTGTGTTGTGTGTGAGAGAGGGCTTGCGTGTGTGTGTGTTTGTGTGTGTGTGTGTGAGGGCTGTGTGTGTGTGTGTGTGTGTGTGTGTGTGTGTGTGTGAGGGCTGCGATGGTGTGTGTGTGGGGGCTTGCGTGTGCGTGTGTGAGGGCCTGCAATTGTGTGTGTGTGTATGTGTGAGGGCTTGCGTGTGTGTGTGTGTGTGAGGGCTTGTGATGGTGTGTGTGTGCAAGAGAGGTTGCGCGTGTGTGTGTGTGTGTGTAAGGGCTTGCGTGTGTGTGAGGGCTTGCGTTTGTGTGTATGAGGGCTTGCGATGGTGTGTGTGTGTGTGTGTGTGTGTGTGTGAAGGCTTGCGATGGTGTGTGTGTGTGTGTGTGTATGAGCTTGCGTGTGTGTGTTTTTTGTCTGGCATGTACCCTGTGTCGTTGGTGAGAGCAAAGGTCTTTACGATTTTTAAAAGAAGGAACAGGTTGGATGCTGACAATTACAGAGGAATTAGTGTGATAAACTCACTTAGTATATTATTCAACATGGTCCTTTGCTACAGATTAAACCAGTGGATCCGCCCATTCCGTAAGCAGGCCGGAGCCCAGAGTAAGCGTGGGTGTACAGAGCACATCGTCTCGCTGCGGCTCCTCACCGACATGGCGCGTCGGAAAAAACTTAAGTTGTTTGTAACTTTTGTGGACTTCAATAAGCCCTATGATATGGTCCCTCGTGGCAAATTATTCACTATCTTGAAGCGGCTAGGGTGTGGAATGTTAATGTTGGCGGCACTTGTGGCCATGTACCGTGAGACTGAGTCAGTGATCGGCGGGGCCGTCATGACCGCAACCCTCGGGGTCAGACAGGGCTCACCCATCTCCTGCCTCTTGTTTATTGTATTCATGAACGACCTTATCAGAATGCTCAAGGCGAGGTGTGCGCCTGACGGGGTCTTGGGCTGGCTCCACACACTGGTGTTGATGGACGACACTGTATTGCTGGCTACAAACAGGGAAGGAATGATTAACAAGGTCAGGATATTTAAGGAGCTTTGTAGTGAGCATGGGATGACCATTAATGAAAGTAAGACCAAATTTGTTGTGATTTGTGGTACAGAGGTTGACGCGGAGCCGCTGTGGGTGGATGGGCTCGTTATTGCTCCGTGCACGTCCTATATTTACCTCGGGTCGCCCTTCACCAGCGACGGCTCGGTGTCGTCCGCGCTCAGGGTGCATGGCAAGAACAAGTTAGGTCATGTACTGAAGTTTGTGTCATTTGTTCATAAGAATAACGATGTACCGTTTGTGGTGAAGCGGAGGGTGTTTGATGCGGCGTTAATGTCTGCGTTACTGTATGGCTGCGAGTCATGGGTGGGAGCCGATTTGAAGCCAATTACAAAGTTGTACAACCAAACTCATTGAGTGTTGCACTCATACAGCTGTTGGGTGTGAGAAAGTCAACCCCGAATGACGTGTGTTACGCTGAGGTAGAATACCCTTCACTGCCGGACTTAGTCAGATTAAAGCAGCACACATTTTATTCTAAGCTAGCTTTGGAAAGATCTCATATAACGGATGATCCATTAATGTTTACTATAGAAATTGTCACTAGAGCCAACACGGCAATGAGCAGAATTATTGCAGAGTATATTGCTAATATAGTGCCCGATATGCATGGCCTCTTGTTAAATGTGCATGAGCGCATCGCAGCTTCCAGTGGGTCAAGGTGCGCCGTGTACCGCCGCATAAACCCCGGCCTTACAGTGCACAGTGTGTACAGGGACCGCCACAAGGTCGACGAACGATACAGGATCTCCTTCACTCGTTTTCGAGTGTCAGGTCATAGTTTGTGTGTTGAGACTGGAAGATGGAATAGGCGGGGGCGGGGCCGGTTACCACTGGAAGAACGTCTGTGTGTATGTGGCGATGTACAGACTGAGGAACCTGTTGTTGAAAATTATCCTGTATCAAACACTATCAGGCAAACAGTAGGCCTGCCTTGTTTAGTTGAGCTATTTAACGGTAAATATAGCCATTATGAATCTTGTAAAATTATTCATGATATTTTGCACTTGTATGCGTAAGGTATGTGTTTCATGGATATTTCCTGGCACTGTTCGTGCACGGACAATTGATGTTGTTTTAGTTTTAATATCATTATGTGGACTGCAGATTGCATTATTTGTGTTTATTTTAGTACTAACAGTATGTATAGTTATAAGAGTATGTGTTATTGTTAAGATTTATGTACACTGTGGTCAATAATTTTCTTATCTATCTATCTATCTGTGTGAGGGCTTGCAATGGTGTGTGTGTGTGTGTGTGTGTGTGTGTGTGTGTGTGTGTGTGTGTGTGTGTGTGTGTGTGTGTGTGTGTGTGTGTGTGTGTGTGTGTGTGTGTGTGTGTGTGTGTGTGTGTGTGTGTGTGTGTGTGTGTGTGTGTGTGTGTGTGTAAAGGCTTGCATGTGGGTGTGTGTAAGGGCTTGCGTGTGTGTATGTGTGAGGACTTGTGGTGTGTGTGTGTGTTGGGTGTGGTGTGTGGCTGTGGTGTGTGTGTGAGGACCTGCGGTGATGGGAGACTGCGGTGTGTGTAGTGAGGGCCTGCGTGGGTGAGTGTGTGTAAGGGACTTGCGATGTGTGTGTATGTGATGAGGCTGCGTGCGTGGTGTGGGTGTGTGTAAGGGCTGGTGGTGGAGGAGAGCAGCCATCAGTAGTAAGGGTGTGAGAGAGACAGTTTAGGCAGAGAATGCGTGTGGGTGTGTGGGTGTGGGTGTCTGGTGTGTGTTGAGAGAGAGAGCCATCAGAGAGAAGAGAGAGAGAGGAGAGGAGAGAGAGAGACAGAGAGTAGAGGAGAGAAGGAAGCCCGGAGTGGAGAGAGGGAGGAGGTGAGGGTTGGAGAGGAGAGAGAGAGAGGAGAAGAGAGGAGAGAGAAGAGAGAGAGAGGAGAGAAGAGAGAGAGATATGGTGAGAGTTGTGGGAGGAAGATGAGATCTTCAGTGTTGAGAGAAAAGACGGTGAGATGAGGGAGGGAGGATGAGGGCGGGGAGACAGGTGTGGGAGGGGGCGGGAGGACAGGTATGGGGAATGGGCAGATGGACAGGTATTGGGAGAGGGCGAGAGGATAAATGTGGAGAGGGGGCGGGAGGACGGGCTTGGGGAGGGGGCGGGTTGCAATGTTTCTTCTGGTTCTTGTGACACACGGGCTTCTGGCAACGGACGACATCGGAGACGACCCCGGTGCCAACCCCACGGGGACTCCGACCGGGGCCTGGGACACCAGCAGCACAGACCCCGGGCCCCGGGGTCTGTGCTGCTGGTGTCGCCGATCGGAGCTCTTGTAAACTTACTTAACCAATTGGCCTTTTAAGCCACATGTGTAATTAATAGCTGTATAAATAAAAGAGTGGCGCAGATCAAGTCGCCGAAGTCGACCGTCTCCAAAAACCCGTGCGCCGCAAAAACCAGAAGAAACGTTGCTGGAAGCATTTCTGAAATGCATATTCATTATTAATATTAAA
>JACEEZ010022447.1:0-10258 GCA_016584305.1 Chionoecetes opilio | reverse complement strand
TTGGTTTCATTATATTTCAGTTCATTTCCAAAATATCGTGAACGTCCTGTGGACCACAAAAAAAGTTATCATGGACCCCCATTGAAACCCGCCTTACATCCAGACACATTTCCTTTGGGGTTTTGACATGTGCTCCCTCCGGCATTTTTTTCTTGATTCACTGTCCCCCGGGCATGCCATTTGTTTCCTTATTTTCACCTTTGGGCCCCCCAAATTGCTCCTTAACCCTTAACTTTAGTACGCTTTTGAAAAAACCAAAAACACTTTTAAACCCCCCTCTTTTTTTTTATTCTTTGATTACCACTAAATTCGTACCCCAAATTTCCCTCCCTGTAACCCCCCTCAAACTTTTTTCATTATCAATCTTTTCAAGACTAACCCCTCCCCTTTTTCCCCTGGACTGTTTCAGAAAATCTAGTCAGCAAACATTTTTATTAAACTGCTAGTTGATTCATGCTTCAAACTTGCCTTAACAACTTTCGCATGAGTTATCTCTCCTTTCGTCCCCCATCTGTGGCATAAAATTTTATCAGGCCTTTCTGCTCATTCTTAAAACCCCTCTTCTCCCTGTATCCCTATGTTCATCCATGTTCAAAATAGGTGTTTGCTAAAGCCTAAAAAAACTCTTTCGTGCAGTCACAAATTATTACTATATTCTCATCCTCCCCAGTACCCCCTACTTCCCAACAATTTCTTCTTTTTTAAAATTTACTATTATGCATGCATGGCAGAAAATGGACCCTTGACACGGGTTCTCACTTTTTCATTTGCATGAAACGTTTGCATCTGTCCTTGCCTTCCATAATAAAATACAACACCAGTTGTGACCATTGCCACGGGAAAACCCCAAAAGATCAGTGCTATTTTTTATCTCCCTTATTTTTTGATATTTTTAAAGTATCCATCATGTGCCGGGATCTGTAGTAATTTGATATAATTTGTGTAAAGTACTGTATGGCACTTGTTATTTTACTTTCCCAAATATTGTCAGAAAAAAATGGTAGGGGTTGATTTTCCCTTAAATTTTAGAGGAATATTATATATATAATATATATATATATATATATATTAAAATATATATATATAAAATTCTATATTTTTTATAAATATATAATTTTAAAATTATAACATAAAATAAAATTTATATATTTTAATATATAAAATGAAATACGTAGTGTGTGTGTGTGATTGTTGTTTTTGGGTTAGTCAGGCAATATACTGTTTTAAAATTATTTTTTTATTACGTATCTGTTTTTTGGTTTTTTTCTTTGTGTGGGTGATTTCTAACAAGTCATTCTACGCAATACCATTATTATTACCTATGGAAATATGTCCTGATTAGGGGCTTTCGGGCCCCAAAAAAAAATATTTTTCTGGTTTTCCCAACATTGAAAACAGTCCGCTGTACTGGATTTCAGTCTAACTGCTTGAAATCCTTAATAAAAAAAATTTATCACTATTTTCTTCTATTTTCCTTTATGAAATTATATATATAGTCAAATATAAGTGAATAAGTAATATGGAAAGAATAAACGAAAAGGCGGTAGGGATGCTCAAGTAATGAAATACTTAAGACACATAAAAATCTGCTGTGTTCGATCACTCCTGAAGATGGCGCAGCGTCCGTCCTCCAAACTTTAAAACACTCCCCTCCCCCCCTCTATACGCTATGTACTATCCTTGGGCACTTAAACCCATGGTCTGTTTCTACTATCTCTGGCGGTCTATGTGCGCAATCACATGCTCTTCAAAAATGTTTTTCACAGTTCTGATGCATTGTTACTCTTCACGTTACTATAACCAGATGCCTAATGGATTTCATCTCCTATCTTAATTTCCCCATAGTCCCTACACACATAAGTCTCTGCAATTTGGGAGGCTCTGCCACAGCAGGCTCCAATCTTGAAACATTTTTTGGAATGGATCCCGATGTTCCATCAGCACTCCCAAATTAATTAATTGGGAGTAATTGGCTATTAATCCCGCTGATGCCATATTTTCTTCGACACAATGCCTTATCTTTGTCGCCTCCGTTGTGTAGTGGCTAGAGAGAGTGCCTTGGCTACAAAATAGCGTGCCCCGGTTGAATCCGGGAACAAGGAAAGTCGGTGACCACCAACCCAGCTGTCTTCTCCCTTTCTGGGTGGTACTAGTACCTGGGGAAGCCTGGTGTAAGCTAACAGTGGTAACCCGTATGTGACACTAGCCCTGTGTCCGCGAACGGATCCCTCACCCACCACCCACCACAGGCTCAAGGGCAAATGCATGGAGATGTGACACTGAAACGCCACGCGCAGCATAGCGTATCCCCCATCTGTAACCAAATTACTCTTGCCTTATCAGTAACAATAACGATTATCTTCATACAGTGTTTGCATTTATCAGTTATTTAAGTAAAAGCATTAGTAATATCAGAATGTGCCTAAATTGTTTTTTTTCCAAAGTGAAACTGCCCAAGTCAAAACCGAAATTGCCGAAGTCATAACATGATCACACAAAACGCCAAAGTTATTTTCCTTTGGTTAAATAGCACGCTATTACGTGTGAAAAATGTTTTTAATGTTCATTTTCTTTCATATGTTGTTAAAGTAAAAAAAAACCACATCATAAAAATATATGTAATGCTAGAAATACAGGTTATTTCAATTTCCCCCCAAACAACTAGTAATTCTAACCTGAGGGAATGGAGGATAGCAGATTGTAGAGATATTTGAGAATGCAGGGTGGAATGTTAGAACAAAGCAATTGGAGACTCTCTGTCACATGCTCACCCCTTGAAGGACTTCCAGGAAGGAACAGCTTCAGAGTCGGTACAGGTTAGATTAGCATTATTTTGTGTAAATACAGGTCCGCACGAGTTGCGTAATACAGCACAATACATTTAGCAGAAATTGACATAGAAACGTCAGCTGTAAAGGCCTCTGAGTCCCGCCAACTCTGACGAATCTAACCATTGATTTTAAGAGGGTGACAATTTGCAAACAAAGAGACACCGGAAACATGTCCAAACCATTGAATGTTGTATCAATCCAAAGTTTGCGTCTTGTTTTAGGGATGTATGTAGTGTGAAGTGAAGCAGAGAGTGGCTACTCTGATTAGTTTTGTGTGTTGCTTGTCGCAAATCGAGCATACGTAACACTGAAAATCAACAATATAAATTTAGATTGTTTTATTGTGTGTTCGCTGTGTGTGTGATATGTGTGTATTAAGGTTAATCCTCCCCCACCCTTTTTTTTTCTTAGATTATTTGTTCCCCTAATAATAAGAACCTTACATGCAATCAGCTGATGACTACAACAACAAAAATAGCGAAAAACTAGGCAAGTGCCTCTTCTATTCTTTTATTTTTATTTAGATAAATAAAAAATATAAGCCACCTCACCCTTAGTTTTGATATTGATTGCAGCACTTCCTCTACATCTACTTTCACTGTAATTCACCTAATTCCTGCAATTTGAACAGGGTCTTAAGCATACAGAGACAAAGCCAAATGTCTCCATCTGGACTGAGATTGACACCTCTGTCCTCTTGGTCATTAAGCAATTAGGTTTCTTTAACTGGCTGTTGAATACAAGAAGCTCATGGCCCGGATTTACCAATACATATATAATGCTTTAGCACCTATTTTTTTTACATTAACTCTATAATCATACATTTTCCCAACTTCCATTGAAGTTGAAGGGCCATGACCTGCAGGTGGTACACCTGCTTTTCTTCATCACTATCAGCAGACACTCTGGCCCTCTATGGTGGATGGCTCCCACCGCAAGTGTTGCAACTCAATCTGAAACAGGATGTAATACGTTCGAAAAGAAATTTACTTAAAGAAAAGAAATACAAGTAAAATTTGTTTAGCTGTCATTCTTCATTCTTTGAAAATAGCTCTTGCTGCATCTAGTCAATGGACAGTTATGATTTTTTATGGATAAAAAGGTCTTAGAGTCCTGGTTATGTTTTTATTTAAAGTGTGAAAGGGAAGAAGGCGATTAATGTCAAAAAACCTGGTATATATAAACAATTTTTAGAGATGGAATATGAACAATTCAAATGATCTTGAACATTTTATTTGGCTTTCTACCCCTGGTACCCATAAGTTTATAAACCCAAGATTAATATGGGTGAACATTTCCTTTAAGTGTGCACTACCTTCCTAATATCTCTTAGCAGTACTTCTTAATCAAATTAACCAAAATACACCTAAAAACCATGCAAAAATATACCAAATACACCCAAACCCACGCAAAAATAATACCAAATACACCCAAACCAGGCATAAATAGACCAAATACACCCAAAACATGCAAAAATATACCAAACTACCCCAAAAACCATGCAAAAATATCCAAAATACACCCAAAAACCATGAAAAAAATAACCAAAAACACCCAAAACCATGCAAAAAATACCAAAATACCCCAAAACCAGAAAAAATATACCAAATACACCAAAACCATGCAAAAATAACCAAATACACCCAAAACCATGAAAAAATATCCCAAAATACCCCCAAAAACCATGAAAATTCCCAAAATACACCCAAAACCATGCAAAAATATCCAAAATACCCCAAAACCTGCAAAAATTACAAAATACACCCAAAACCATGCAAAATAAAACCAAAATACCCAAAAAACCAGAAAAAATTTAAACCAAATACCCCCCAAAAACCATGCAAAAATTACCAAAATACCCCAAAAACCATAAAAAATTCCAAAATCCCCAAACCATGAAAAAATACCAAAATACCCAAAAACCAGGGCAAAAATATAAAAAAATCCCCCCAAAACCCATGCAAAAAATACCAAAATACACCCAAAACCAGAAAAATATACCAAAATACCCCCAAAAAACCATGCAAAAATACCAAATACCCCCAAAAACCTGCAAAAATATCCCAAAATACACCCAAAAAACCATGAAAAAAATATCCCAAAAAATACACCCAAACCATGCAAAAAAAAACCCAAAAAAACCCCAAAACTGCAAAAATATACCAAAAATACACCAAAACCATGAAAAAAATATACAAAATACCCCAAAAACCATGAAAAAAATATACCAAAATACACCCAAAAACCATGAAAAATATCCAAAAAACCCCAAACCATGAAAAAATTCCCCAAAATACCCCAAAAACCCAAAAAATTACCAAAATCACCCAAACCAGCAAAATATACCAAAAACCCCCAAAAACCCATAAAAAATATAAAAAATACACCAAAACCTGCAAAAAAAAACCCCCCCCAAACCATGCAAAATAACCAAACCCCCCAAAAACCTGCAAAAATCCAAAAAATCCCCCAAAAACCCCATGAAAAAATATCCCAAAAAAAACCCCCAAAAACCATCAAAATAACCAAAATAACAGCAATACCTTTTATTTTATATGTTTATGCCTCAATCCCAAAATTCCCAAAAAAATTGGGTTTCACGAGAGAATATATTTTTAAAAAAATTTAAATTGGGTTTTCGATTTAAGATTAATTTTTAAACCCGAAAAAACATCACACATAAAAAATAATTAAATATCCCGAAATAGTTTTTTTTAAAACCTATTTATATATATTTTAAAAACTATTTTTATACAAAATATTTAGGCCTTGGGCCCTTTGGGGATATTTTTTATACCAAAATAGTCAATATTGTGCGGGGTTGGCGCGGCCAACCCCGCGGCGCCGGGATTCTGCACCATCAGATTCGCTTTTTTAACCAAAATAACTCTACAAAACCAACCCAAACCATCCTAAACCTAAAGTACCCTAAATCTACACAACTAAATTTTAAACCCAACCAAACCTAGCTATTATAATTATTAGAAATGTTTTTATTTTTGGTTCCGGAAATGAAAAATTAGTATGCACATTATCTGAGCCGAAAAAAACAGACAAAAAATTAAATTGTAAGGCCTTTGGAGCCCCCCAAATCCCGCTGAAAATAACCCCAATATCTTAATATATATTACTTAAAATAAGACATGTTTTAAACTGTTTTCTGTAATTTTGATGGTTTTGGTGTATTTTTGGAAATTTCGGTAGTGTTTAGGTGTATTTCGGAAAATTTCGGGATTTTTTTAGGTGTATTTTGGAAAATTTCGGTATTGTTTAGGTTTATTTCGGAAAATTTCGGTTTTGTTTTTTTTTTTGGTGTTTCGAATATTTCGGTATGTGTTTAGGTTTTTCGGAATATTTCGGTAAAAGTGTTTAGGTTATTTTGGAATATTTCGGATGTGTTTTTGGTGTATTTCGGTATTAATTGGACCCCCCCCCAACTAAAAGGTTAAATATTCAATAAAAAACCGGGGGTTATTATTTTTTGTATTTTAAATTATTAATTTGTTTGTTTTATTGAATTTTAAAATTAATATCGAGGACGAGGTAAGGGGATTTAGAATTTTTTAAAAGGTAAAAGGGATTTTAAAAAGGAGAGGTGGAAAAACTTTTTGGTTTTAAAAGGGTAAACGAATAACGGATTAAGTGGGAAACGTAGTTTTTTGAAAGAAATGGAAAAATTTTTCCAAAAAGGGTGGTGAATAATGGTGGGGTTTATAGAAGGTGTTTTGTGTGGGGTCTTGGGGATTTAAAAGGGGGCGGATATTCGGATGGGGTGAAATTTGGATTGGGGGAGTTTAGGGGACAGGGAATAACCCCGGGAGGGGGTTTTAGTTTTTATTTTCTTTTGTTTTATTACAAAGGCCACTTCACCTTAAAATTAAATACTAACAACCTACCCTAAATTTTCCTAATTTTCCTTATCCTAAATTTTAATTATTTTCACTCACTCCATATATTTATTTTTAAATTAGGGGTTTTAAACAGCGTGGAAAGTTTTGCGTTTCGGGAACCCGTAGATTCAACAAGCAAATTTTTGAAGAAATGCGTTTTACAAATTTATAGTTTCAAAACAACATTTTCTAACCCCTTAGTTTTTCTGTGTGTTTTTTTTTGGGTTTTAAATAATTTGTAAAAACCCTTTTCTTTTGAAATTTTTTTTTTGTTTTTTTTTTCAAAAAAAAAAAAAAAAAAAAAAAAATAACCCAACCCTAACCAACCTTTTTTCCTACTAAAAAAAAAAAAAAAAAAACCCAAAAATTTTATTACCCAAAAAAGAAAAAAAAAAAAAAAATTTGCGCAAACGGGAGAGATTCATTTAAAACTAACAACCCCAAAAAACCCTAAACGTTCATAAAAGTTTACCCCCATCCCAAATTGCCTTATGGTTCCGTTTTTTTATTTAAAAAAGAAAAAGCCACGGGTTGTGGTTTTTTTTTTTTTTTTTTTTTAAAAAAAAGGGCTAACCCTACTTACCCACCCCTCATTACTGGCTTTCCCACCAAAGTTCGTACCACTCAAAAAAACGGGAAAAAAAACCCCACGGAATGGTTGGTTGGGGGTTTGGACGAATTTTTCCGGGCGTTTTCAGGAAAAACGACATTTTTTCTTCCTACAATGGGTTGTTTTTTAAAATGGAAAAAAGTTTTATTTTTGCGCAAACCCATTAAAAAAAAAAAAAAAAAAAAATTGAAACCTAACCTAACCTTATAGGTTTTAATGAAACCCTAATCTAACCTTCACCACAAATTTATACCTAACCTAACCTTATAGGTTTCATTAAACCTAAAAGACCCATCAGATTCAGTGTTTTTAATGGAAACGGTACCATATAACTCGGATTTTTTATATTTTTTTTATGGGTTTGCACAAAATAAAACTATCTCCATAAGAACAAGCACCTATTGTAGGCCAAGAAAATATAGTCGGTGTCTCTGAAAACGACCGCGAAACTCTCGTCCATTATAACCAGGTTAGGTTACCGTTAGGTTAGGTAAAGGTCAGTTAGGTTAGGTATTCATAATCACAGGTAAAAACTTATTAGTTATACATACATACTCCACTCCATACACACTCTTTAACCCTTCAATACATCCCACATTCCCTCCCAGTCTACTCTGTCATATGATTTGGTATTAGTCCAGATGAACACCGAACTCACTTTGGTGGACGAAACTATTTTTTTCTGGGGTGTTCTTATGTGTTTTGAATGAATCTGCAACTGTTTCTGTGGCAATTGTTTTTTTTTTTTTTTCTTTTTCTTTATGTAAAGGTTATTTTTTTGTTTTTTGTTTATTGTAGTTAGGTAAAGGTTAGGTTAGGTATGGGTTAGGTTAGGTATAGGTAAAGGTTAGGTTAGGTTTAGGTTCATTTTTTTTTTTCATTTTTTGAAAAAAAAAGAAAGAAAAAAAGCGACAGAAACAGTTGCAGATTCATTCAAAACACACAAAAACACCCCAGAAAAAAATTGTTTCTTCCACCAAAGTGAGTTCGGTGTTCATCTGGACTAATACCAAATCATATGACAGAGTAGACTGGGAGGGAATGTGGGATGTATTGAAGGGTTAAAGAGTGTGTATGGAGTGGAGTATGTATGTATAGCTAATAATCTTTTACCTGTGATTATGAATATCTAACCTAACTGACCTTTACCTAACCTAACGGTAACCTAACCTGGTTATAATGGACGAGAGTTTCGCGGTCGTTTTCAGAGACACCGACTATTTTTTCTTGGCCTACAATAGGTGCTTGTTCTAATGGAGATAGTTTGATTTTGAGCAAACCCATAAAACAAAAATAAAAAAATCCGAATTTGATGGTACCGTTTCCATTAAAAACACTGAATCTGGCTCTTAGGTTTTAATGAAACCTATAAGGTTAGGTTAGGTATATTTTGTGGTTAAGGTTAGGTTAGGTTTCATTAAAACCTATAAGGTTAGGTTAGGTATACTTTGTGGTTAAGGTTAGGTTAGGTTTCATTAAAACCTATAAGGATAGGTTAGGTATCTTTTTTTTTTTTTTTTTTTTTTTTTAATGGGTTGTTTGCGCAAAATAAAACTTATCTTCATTAAAACAAGCACCTATTCTAGGCCAAGAAAAAGTCTGTGTCTCTATAAACGACCGCGAAACTCTCGTCCATTATTACCCCTAACCTAACCATTACCGTCGGCGAGTTTTCCCGATTTATGTAGGGACGAGCATTTCGGTAGACGAGAGTACCAGGTACCATGAGGCAAGGATGGGTAATGTCACCGTGGTTATGCAACTTGTTTATGGATGGAGTAATAAGATAAATCAAAGCAAAATCTAACCTAGCCATTACCGTCGGCGAGTTTTCCCTTTATGTGTAGGGATAAAAATATCGGTAGACGACAGTACCAGGTACCAATAGGATGGGTAATGTCACGGTGGTTATGCAACTTGTTTATGGATGGAGTAATAAGATAAATCAAAGCAAAGGTTGGTGATGTTGGTATAGACTCAAGAGTATTCATTGGCTCGTCAAGTAACACTTAAACCATGATGTACCACTACTTATTATGAGGAAAGACAACAAAAAGAACTCAATTAATAAGGTATTTTAATACTATCATAACCATGAAAATGTACAACCTACAAAGAGAAGACTAACTACGACGATGAAAAAATTTCGAGTTGTTTTGGGCGAAATTGATATTCCAGGTGCTATATTTCCGTGCTCGCTGACAACATAGATAAGACCTGAGGTGATGGTTGATGTGCAAAGGCTTCTAAACCAGGAAAACAGTCACAGCAGAGTCTCATTAAGAAGTAAGCAAGTGGTAGGGACACGTTACGTACGTACCAGTTGCTTACCTTTTGACGAGGCTCTGTTATGACTGTTTTCTTGGTTTAAAAGCCTATGCACATCAGCCATTACCTCAGGTCTTCTATATAGTGTTCTCAGCGAGAACAGAGCACAGTAATATAGCACCTGGAATATCAATTTCGCGCAAAATAACTCGAAATTCTTCCATCGCCGTAGTTTTCCCTTCGTAAGTCCACCCGCGGCGACCCCGCCTTATCCCCACAATGCACCGATGTAAACAAACCGTGACGTAGTTATGGGTAGGGTCCATTGGATATCGTGTCGTTGTTAATAATTTGTGTTAAATCAAGTGTTCCCTACGATGACTATTTATAGAGCAAGAAATCGTATGATATATCCAGGGTGGGGAGGGAGCCTTACCAGAGAGAGCTCGCACGCCTAGGTCTAGTCTCTGACACGGAATCTGAAAGACTGAAGCGCCTTTGTTCCCTAAAAAACCGTTAAGCCGTGGAATATATCAGTACGAGGTTGCGGAAAATGGGAAAATTCAATGTTTCTCTATTATCTCAAGAACCGGATTTTTTTTCAGAAAACGTTACAGGAAAAACGAAAAAACGATTAAAATTCCATTGAAAATGAGCGC
>JACEEZ010022446.1:66700-72362 GCA_016584305.1 Chionoecetes opilio | reverse complement strand
ATTACATAATTTAGTGTTAACAAAATTTAAAAATCAGAAATGGGTATTTCCTACCTAATATTTTATCATATAAAAGAATACTGTTTCTTGAAATGTTTTTTTATAATATTATCCAATAAAAAACCGTAAACACACAAAAGAAATGCCATTATGAGATTTTTCAAAAATTTATGCATTAACTTAAACTCTTCGCCATTTAATATTTGCGAAAAAACGTTTTACATGGAGAACATCAATAGAAGCGGACTCGCATTAGCTTACCATTGATATATTTTCTTTTCTGATTAATGAATTAGAACTATACATAATTAGCGTTACAAAATAAATAACCTCATAAATCGGAAAAAGTACCCGATTTCATGATGTTATTTACTTAGTTCCCGCTAATTTATGCATACTGCTAATTCATTTATCAAAAAGGAAATATATAAATGGAAAGCTAATGCGATTCCGCTTCTATTGATGTTCTCCATGTATAAAGGGTTTTTACGCAAAATATTAAATGGCGAAGAGTTTAAGTAAATGCTATTTCTTGAAAGCCCTCATAATGGCATTTCTTTTGTGTGTTTCACGGTTTTTTATTGGATAATATTATAAAAAACATTTACAAAGATAACAGTATATCTTTTATACTGATAAACATATATTAGGTAGGCAATTACTCGATTTCATGATTTTTAACATTTAGTTAACGCTAATTTATGCATACTGCTAATTCATTTATGACTAAACGAAATATATCAAAGGAAAGCTAAATAAATTCCACTTCTATTGATATTCTCCATGTAAAGAGTTTTTGAGCAAAATATTAAATGGCGAAGAGTTTAAATTAATGCATATTTCTTGAAAGTCTCATAATGGCATTTCTTTTGGGTGTCTTTTACGATTTTTTATTTGATAGTATTTAGAACAAACTTTTTTCGAAGATAACAGAAATATCTTTTATACTGATAACATTATTTAGGTAGGTAAACTTGTACGGGGAGCGGAGCGTGTGGGATCCGCATGGTGTGACGTCACGGGGAATGTAGCAGCCTTGTCATCTGGGTGGCCACGATATAAGTCGTCCTTGCATGAACACACTACAAATTCAAGCAAAAAGAGGTTTCCCGGGAAATTTCTAACTTGTATTGCAACATTTGCTGAGTACCTTTTTTTGGGTGTGACTGTCTCCTTACACGAAAATTTTACCAAGAAACAGTACGGGGAGTACGGGGGTTTGGGCATCCACATAAATCGTCCCGACGTTAGGCCCTAATATCATTCAATTTCTTGTTGTCCTCACTCTGTGAAGGTCTCAGCTCAGCTGTTTTTAGTAAGTTTAAGTGTGATTAAATTTGTTGGTATTAAGTATATGTTATTGAGAAACTATTGGTAGCCCATCACCGCGACACGTTGCATGTGGCGCCCCAGCTTCTTTAATAACAAAAGTCCGTCTGTCTTGGTTAAAAGAGGGTTGCTCAGATGCCACGATCAAGGCCATGATCCGCGAGTTTGAATGCTGTCCTGACTGCCGTGTGGCAATCGGGTACCTTTCCTCCTGACTGGAAAAGGGAGCTGGTCGTCCTTATCGGGAAAGGGAAAGGAACCGTCAGGACTGCAACAATTTACGCGGAAATTACATTGCTCAGCGTGCCAGGCAGGTGCTTGCCTATCTATTGCTGACGCGGATCCGCAGTCATCTGCTAAAGCATCAGAGACCTCAGCAGTCGGGGTTCACTCCGGGAAAAATCAACAACGACTGTATCCTAGGGGGCTTCGTGTCCTGGTGGAACGCCGACGTGAGTTTCGACAGGGATGTGTTGCAGCCTATGTTGATCTCAAGAAGGCGTTTGACTCAGTGCATCGTGAGTAACTCTGGGACCTTCTGCGACTTGGGCGGATTCCTGCAAGGACTATTTGTTTGATGACGGGTCTTACCCTGGACTTAGAGTGCTGTGAATTTGTGGGGGAGGTGTATCCAGCTTCTTTCCTGTAAATACAGAAGTGAGGCAAGGGTGCATCCTTGCCCCATCACTTTTCACACTTGTATGGACTGGGGTATTGGGCAAAGTTGTAGTTTCAAAGGGATTGTGGAGCATCCCTCGGCAACACCAAGATCACTGATCTTGTTCTTCCCGATGATGCAGAAATCTTTGCTGAGTCGCTGGAGGTCCTGGTGATGGCTCTTGAGGCCTGCACGAGGCGGCAAAGCCTTTGGACTTGAGGTCTCCTGGCTCAAGACCAAGGTCCAGGTGTTTGGAGGTTTTACTAAGTTGAAACAGTACAGTCTGTTCATGCGTGTGGTGAGGACATTGAGATCTTAGAAAGTTTTACATACCTTGGGAGCGTAGTCCAAAAGACGGTGGGTCACGTCAAGAAGTCTTACGGCGGATTGGCATAGCCCCGGTGTTATGGACTCGCTCAGCGGAGTATTTTGGCGCTGTCGGTACCTGTGCAGGAGGACAAAGATCCGGCCTCACTAAGTCGCTTGTGATCCCTGTCTTACTCTATGGCTTGTGACACATGGACACTAAATAGCAAATTGAAAGAGGCGAATCGATGCGTTTGTAATAAGTGTCTTCGAAGAACCATGGGGTATCGCTGGGATGATTACGTGTCAAACCAGCGATTCCACCGTGAGACTCAATCGAGGCCTATTACTTACATAGTCCGTCAGTGCCAACTTCGGCTATATGGGCATGTGGCACGCTACCCCTGAAACCGATTCTTCCCACAGGGTTGTATCTGTAAGAGACAATTCGGCGGGGAGGAGGCCAAGGAGGCGACCACAAGGCTCGTGCTTGGGAAAGTTGATGCTCTCGTGGATAGTTGCTTGGTTTGGGAAGGGAGCCTGCAGGGGGACTCGCGCGAGGTGACCCCGGAGTGGCGTCGTAGGGTGGGCGAGGCGACGAGCCCCCCCGGCGTAATGCCCCCAATGAATAAATTGATTGCCACGACTAAAAGTAAAAATTTTCCCGGGAAGCCTCTTTCTTCTTGAGTTCCCAAATTCTTGAAGTGTTTTCCATGAAAGGGACAATTTATAAAGATGAGAGATTTAAAGTATTCTTTTTTTCTGCCGATATATTCGTCTCGTGCAGAAAAAATATAACTGCATTTTTAAAAAACTGATTCGGGTATTGTAGTGAAGTGTAATTTTGATAAGCCCCGAAGTACAGAAAATTTTTAGGTAATTGCCCAGATCATTCAGACTCAAGTGCAGAAGAAGTGACAGCGCTAGAGACAACTGTTGGCGTTAGTTTTGAGAATGTTCCCAATTCTCCACCAAGATATTTCAAAATATTCCTGAATCAAAAAAAACACTGAAGAAAACGTTTTTTTTAGCACTGTATTGTGGACTTTATTTTTTTCTTAAACAACTTGCATATACCCCATTTTTTAGTTAGATCACTTTTTAATAAAATACTAGACGTTCTTCATTTATCTCTCGGGGTCATGATAACATTTTTGGAGTATGGTTTTGGTTAATATAGGCAACGTGTGTATGAATGTCTGTAACAGGTAGACACGTATGTTTCCTGTATGTATGTATGTTATGTATGTATGTTACACTGCTAAAAGCTATATATAATTCTTTTTTTCCCTAATTCCCGTTCCCCAAACGGTTTAGCTGGTAATAAAAGCAATATCAAAAAAATGTTATTATTAAGAGAACAACGTTAAATCCTTCTTGCATGTTTTGTGTGTGTGTGTATTCATCATCTAGTTTGTATTCATCTAGTTGTATTTTACAGGGCCTGAGCTACGCTGGTATTTCCCCGTCTCCATATCTTCATTTATCATTCATCCTTAGTGGGGTTTTTTTTGTGTTGGCCGAAGCCATCACCCCGGGAGGCTGGTCATAAACATCCGGCTAACACCCGGTATCCTTCACTGCTGGGTGGACAGGGCTTGGGTATTAAGGAAACAGCCCATCTATTTCCGCTCCGCCCGGGATCGAAACCGAGACTTCTCGTTGTGAACCGAGCGTGCCTACCACTACACTACGGAGTCCCATATGTGTGTACATACACACACAACACACTGTGTGTGTGTGTGTGTGTGTGTGTTGTGTTTGTGTGTGTATGTGTGTTGTGTGTGTGTGTAATCACCTATTTGTATATTTCCTGAATTGAGTCAGGGTGGTAATTTTTTTTTCTTTTAATACCACATTATCATCATAAGTTTCTCTGAAATTTTCGCGCGCGCGCATGTGTGTGTGTGTGTGTGTGTGTGTTGTGTGTGTGTGTGTGGTTTTGTGTGTGGTGTGTGTGGGTGTTTGTGTTTTGTGTGTGTGGTGTGTGTGTGTGTGTGTGTGTTTGTGTGTGTGTGTGTGTGTGTGCGGATAATAACAACAGGAATGTAATAATATGAGGTAAACACACAGACAAATTCAGCTAAAATCTTCCTTGCCAAAACACGAATACTGAAAAAACTAAAAAAGAATTTATGTAAATATAACACATCATTTCCGTACATCTAAAAAAAATTTTTTTTAAACATGCAAAAAGAAGAGAAAAAAAAAATGTAAATATAGTGTGGCTGTTTATAATGCAAAAACTTGCTTAAAAATTAACGTTAATGTAGTATTTGAGAAAAGGGAGAAAAGAGATAAAACATGATCTAGTGCTCCCTTGAAGTCCTATGCAAGCGAAAAGTACTGTCCAAAGCAACGACAACAAACACCACACACACACACATACACACACACACGCACACACACGCTCACACACACAAAAGCACACACAAAGGGACAAAGTATATGTACAATCAAAAACCCCCAAAATGGGATGGGGAGCAAGAAGGACCTCCAAGGTTATCATTAAGAGTAAAAGTGTACAAATCTGAATTAAGTTCTGCCCCCGTGGTAATACGTCTGTCACTGTGGGGCACTGAAGTCAGTAGTGGTCAAGGGTGTTGGCGTTAGCACGGTTTACACAGTTTACAGGAGAGTAGTGTGGCACGTCCTCTGCTTGGGAGACCTGCCACACTGGCCGGTACCCCAACCTGAGGGAGCACTGACAACATTGTGCCGACGTACCATGAGCCCTGTCGGCATACCTGTGTTTTTCACCCAAGAAAGTTGTCATGGTGGCTGTATGGACACACTGGTGGCCCTGTATGCGTCCCTGCGATGCACATTTATAGCATGAGCAGCTGAGTATATGCTGTTTCGAAGCAGCGGGGGAGGGCACAGCATTCGCATCATCCAATCCCCGCGCAAAAAGCCGCCCTGGCAAGTCGATCCACCGTGTTATTACCAGCCATCCCGATGTAGAAGGCGTCCACACGAAGAACACGACAAGAGAGGCTCGTGGCAAATGGCGATTGACACAGTATGTCTCGTACAACACGGCCACAGCTGGGTCTTGGCGAGGAGAGGGCGTAAAGAGCCGACTGGATCACAGACTATTACCCCATTCGCTTTGTCGTTAAACAAGTAAGTTACTGCTCCGGATGCCGTGGAAGTTCGCAAAGGTGGAGCTCGATGAGTTAGGTAGCCTACGGCAGAGCCATTCTTCCCTCCCCAGGCGGATCCATGGGGGGGAAAAACATGGCATACGCTGCACTCCCGTCTGCTGCACTGAGCCGTCAAAATAGATGTGGGGTGCAGCGGGGACTGACGTAGACACACCGGCGATGGACTCCAGGGCTAATTGTTTTCTGCAGGAAGGGGGGGACG
>JACEEZ010022446.1:26700-56700 GCA_016584305.1 Chionoecetes opilio | reverse complement strand
GTGTGTGCGTGTGTGTGTGTGTGTGCGTGTGTGTGTGTGTGTGTGTGTGTATTCATCTAGTTGTATTCATCTAGTTGTATATTACAGGGCCAGAGCGACGCTCGTATGGCCCCGTCTCCACATCAACATTTTTATCATTCATCCTTAGTGCTTAGTGTTGGCCGAAACCACCCTCCCGGAGAGCAGGTCACAAACCCCGGCTAACACCCGGTACCCATTCACTGCTGGGTGGACAGGGGCTCGGGTTTTAAGGAAACAGCCCAACTGTTTCCGCTCCGCCCGGGGATCGAACCCGGGACTTCTCGGTTGTGAACCGAGCGTGGTACCCCTACACTACGGAGTCCCCTATACGGAGTGTGTGTGTGTGTGTGTGTGTGTGTGTGTGTGTGTGTGTGTGTGTGTGTGTTCAGCCCTGTCATGGTCAATTTAATCCTATTCGCCCTCTCCTCTCCTCCTTCTCCGGGAGGAGATTAATTAATTAAAAAATTAAGAGAGCCGTCAGACAAGTGACTTTGTGATGTTTTGTTAATTAAGAGAGAGAGAAAAATAAATAAATAAAGAAAGAGAGAGAGAGAGAGAGAGAGAGAGAGAGAGAGAGAGAGAGAGAGAGAGAGAGAGAGAGAGAGAGAGAGAGAGAGAGAGAGAGAGAGAGAGAGAGAGAGAGAGAGAGAGAGAGAGAGAGAGAGAGAGAGAGAGAGAGAGAGAGAGAGAGCAAATTTTCGGTGCTACTATAGCGTGCGGTCTACATCGGGGGCTGCAGTCTACGCTCCCCTAACGTGCGGTCTACAAAGATTCCGCCTGACCTGACCTGACCTGACTACCCCATAGCTTTAATGTGCATTCTAACAAGTCCACACCTGACCTGATCTGTATACTGGGACCCTACTCAACCTTAAAAAATAGAAATCAACGAAGTAATGTCTCAATATCCTCCTAAAATTCAAGCCGAGAACATAGTCTGACATAGTCATGATCTAGAGGGCCAACCTTCTGAAAAAGTTGCTGGAAATGTTTACCAGCCCAAAATAAAAAAAATCGAGAATTCCAGCCACACCGGCACTAACTCGGACATTAGTAGTGATGTTCTCTGCAATGATGATTCAGAGCATGTATTTCTAGTATTGTTCAGTGTTTCTAGGTGTGCATGTGAGCTGCGTGGTCAATGCATTGAGCTTACGCTGAAAAACTTCAATTTCAGTGTAATTATGATTATTTTAAGCTAAGCATTGGAACAGAAGATGAAAATGTAGTTGTTGATTTGGCATTCGTTATTTTCTGTTTCCTATGACTTCTGTTTTGTGCTATAGTGGTGGTGGGTAGTTACAGCATGCGCTTTTTTATTTCTTACAGGTTTCTATGCCGAGCAAAGGAGGGAAAACAACTGAAGCAATAGTGGTGTCTCTTATTGTTTTCGATGGTGCATGACTGTATGTGAGTTGAATGGTAAGGCTATTGAGTTAATGCTGCAAAACAAATCCTTTATCATTTTGGTCCTTTTCTATCTAACACTGAACGTTCACTGGAACAGATGAAGAAAATGTAGTTGTTGGGTCTGGCATTCATTTTTATCTGTTTTTCTATATCTTTTGTTTTGTACTATAGTGGTGGTTGAGTATGCTTTTTTATTTTATTTGTTACAGGCTTCTGAAAAACAAGATGAGCAAAGGAGTGAAAAGAGGAGCAGCAGGAACGGTGTCTCTCAACCCGCCAAAAAGGATGAGCGAGTCTGTGGATTACTCTAGGTGTGTCATATGTCAAGACTCGTCTGAGGTAGAACTGATGAACATTCAGACTACATCTGTACCAAAGTTCCTTGATGCTATGAATGCTCGGCAAGATAAAACTTACTCAATGCTTAAAGATGAAGTAAGAAATGAAGCATGGACCACAGAAAAATCTCCTAAGTGGCATAAATAGTGTTGGAACTGGTATCTATACCCTCAAAAAGAGTTACACCTTAGCTAAGAAAAAGCGTCTTGGAGATGAACCAGCTCCCACCTGCAGTGCTGGTCAATCTTCAAGCAGCGCATCATCACTGGAATCACCAATCAAAACTAGGAATTATGCTCCAGCATTTGATGCAAAAAACAACTGTGTCATATGCATGCAACAAAACATGGCACCAGGGAAAGAAACCAACCAGCAAGGTATCAACCAAACTAAGCCAGCAAGCAATACATGACAAGGCCAAACAGTTGGGCAGGCGAGATATCCTTTACAGAATGACTGGCCAAGGGCATGACATGGTAGCAAATGATATTTGCTACCACAAACCATGCATGAACGCTTTTAGAGCTACACAGATCAGTAAAGGTAGATCACCTAATCAGACAATGTATGACTTGGCTTTTGACCGTCTGATAGAGGAACTGGAGGTTTCATTGTTCGAGGAGAAGTGTGGATTTCTAATTCAAACACTAGGAAATAGATACAGAGAAATGCTTCGTGATGTTGGTGTCAAAACAGCATCCACTTATCATTATACAAGACTGAAAGAGAAACTGCAACAGAGGTTTGGTAAGAGAGTCTCAGTAATTGACCAGACATCAGGATCGGGCTTCATCTGTTCATCATCCATCCCACTGGGTGGGATGGAGAAAATTGAGAAAATTGAGGCCTTGAGAAATTAAGGATTTTGGAAGCACAGTTTACTAAGCGATTTACTAAGTATGGGCCAGGGATCAGAAAGAAAATGTAGTCGTATAAAGTGCATTGTTACACTGGATGCAGACAGCAGTGACTCTGATATTGACAGTTAATGTACATGATTTATTCCATGTGACAGTATTATAATTAATCTGCCATTATTTTAATGAGATTTATTAAGTGTGCACAACCATTAATTTTGTTGCTTTTCTCATAAGCATAACTGTCACAGATAATCATTATATCGAAATGTAATGTTTACTTCAGATGTTTATTTGACTACGTAAACTAGAATAAAAATGTTTGATTTCTAATTATATGGTTATTTGTCAAGACCTAAGTAACTAAATACCAAACATGCCAATAATTTACATTAGTTTGTAGTTAAAACAGAATTGAGAGCAAGCTTTTGCATTGAAAACGTGAGTAGATAAAGTGTATAGGGACAAAAGCTACGATTTTCGAACCTATGGGGCTAGATTAGTTTTTGACCTCTCAAAATTTTCCAGCAGCTTTTTCCCGGGGTTGGCCCTCCAAAACATGTTTCTAGACACCTGTAAATGTGATTTGCATAAGCCAACCTTTTACAACACATCGGGACGAATTTTGGAAAAAATCTGGTTTGGCTCTCTGGGTATAAGGGCAGGGGACAGATAGTTGAACCGAAAGAACTACCGACCGAAGAAACAGGATGTAAAGGGTCCTCGCCAGGGGGATAGACACACCTGTGGTATTGTTGGCAAGCCACTTGAGAGGGGCGAAGCGAGGCTGCAGACGATCAAGAAGGTTTACCAGGAAGGGGTGAATCCGTTGTCGTGCGGGTATGGCTGGGGTGACCCGGAGTGGTGCGCCTAGGTATGTGTACTGCGTGCAGTGAAGGATAGCGTTCCCACCTATGGTGAAAGACGGCAGTGCTCTCAGGCTGCGGGAAGAGAAGATCCTGCTCTTTTCAGGGGAGATCATTAGACCACAGGCAGTAGAAGACGCGTAGAAATCATGAAGAAAAAGCTGAAGATCGTGAGGTGAGGACGAGTGAATGCAGATGTCGTCCGCGTAACAGGTGACAGTAGTTCCGGGGATGGCAGGGAGAAGAGAGAGTAGACGGGGCATTAGGACATTGAAGAGAAAGGAGCTTAGAACACCACCCTGCGGAGTACCGAGTTCAAACCGTTCATAGGAGCTACATACACCCCTAAAAAGGACACGTGAAGCTCTGTTACAAAGATAGCCCCGTATCCACCTGAGAAGGCTTCCTTGGACACCGAAGTCCACCAGCTGGTCAAAAATAATTTCCCTGTTAGCCACGTCGAAGGCACTTTTGAGATCAAGGAAGGGAACCACACTGGTGGGGGAGAGGCGGGTGTAGAGTTCCACGAGGCAATGATGTGTACTTCGTTGTGAAAGGAAACCATAAAGAGAGGGGGAGAGTTTATCTTGGAGACGATGCATGAGTCGGGCAAGAAGGATGCGTTCAAGCACCTTACTAAAGCAGGAAGGGAGGGAGATAGGCCTGAATTTGTCGGTTCCAGGCTTTGGTATCGGAACAATTGTGTTGGAGGACCAGGCAGGAGGCACATGTCTCCGGCGGAAGCAGAGATTGAAGAGATGTAGTAGAGGGTTGCCAGGAACTTTCTGAAGGAGGCGAGAGAGGAGAGAGAGAGAGAGAGAGAGAGAGAGAGAGAGAGAGGAGAGAGAGAGAGAGAGGGAGAGAGGAGAGAGAGAGAGAAGAGAGAGAGAGAGAGAGAGGAGAGAGAGAGAGAGAGGAGAGAGAGAGAGAGAGAGAGAGAGAGAGAGAGAGAGAGAGAGGAGAGAGGAGGAGAGAGAGAGAGAGAGAGAGAGAGAGAGAGAGAGAGAGAGAGAGGAGAGAGAGAGAGAGAGAGAGAGAGAGANGCAGTGACAGAAGAGCTCTAGATCACTCTGCAGTATAGGCGATATCAGAAGTCTGGAAACACCCTCTGATGGTATGGCTGAAGATATGCTGCTAATATGGCGTCTAGGAAGACAAGTCGAACACTCACAGCTACTGGAAGTGCTATATGATGAAAATGCAGGACTTCCAGGGTTCTCTGCATTCTGTGCAAGATTACTGTCACATCACAAATCAAGCAAAGTTGCATAGCTTCCACTGATACCAGCCTCTCCAACAGACCCTGGTGTTCTGAAAGAGGAGATGACACGTCTAGTGAAGACATTTAAAGCACTGGGAGACACACACACTATCATCACCGGCGATCAAGCCACTTATGAACTTGCGGTAACAATTAGAGACAAGTACAGAGATGAGTTCCAAAATGTTGTTTTGCTCCTTGGAGGTTTTCATCTGGCACACAACTACCTGAAATCCATCTGTAAAATCATGCAGGATTCTGGCATCGAAGAGCTTCTTGTATTGGCTGGGATGTGTGGTGAAGGAACAGCAAAACAAATCTTGAGAGAAAGGACTGACTATTACCAGTCTATGCATGCTCTGAAAATACTCAGTGAGGCACTCTGGCACCTATATTGGGAAAAGTTTGAATCCTGGGCTTTAACTGAAGATTTTTTTTTTTTTTTTTTTTTACATCACGAGGAACTGGCCAAGGGCACAAAAAAATGGGTAACACAAAGCCCGCTTAGTTGCCATTCCCTATAAAGAAGACAGTAAGAGAAAAAAATAAAAATAGAGGGGTGAGGCAATTTAGTTCGGGAGGTGTCTTGTTACTCTTCTTTTGAAAAGATTTAAGTCATAGGTAAGTGAAAAAATAGAAACAAGAAGAGAGTTCCAGAGTTTACCAGTGAAAGGGATGAAAGAGTAAAGATACTGATTAACTCTTGCATTAGGATGATGGACAGAATAGGGATGAGAATGAGTAGAAAGTCTTGTGCAGCGAGGCCGCGGGAGTGGGGGAGGCATGCAGTTAGCAAGTTCAGAAGAGCAGTGAGCATGAAAATAACGGTAGAAGAGAGCAAGAGAAGCAACATTGCGGCGGTGATTTAAAGATTGAAGACAGTCAGTCAGAGGAGAGGAGTTGATGAGACGAAAAGCTTTTGACTCAATCCTGTTTAGGAGAGCTGTATGAGTGGATCCTCCCCAAACATGTGAGACATACTCCATACATGGGCGGATAAGGCCCCTGTAGAGAGCAAACAATTGGGAGGGAGAAAAAAAAGGACGCAGACGCCACAGCACACCTAACTTCTTAGAAACTGTTTTAGCAAGAGATGAGATGTGAGATTTCCAGTTCAGATTTTTAGTAAAGGATAGTCCTAGAATGTTCATTGTAGAAGAAGGAGACAGTTGAGTGTCATTGAAGAAGATGGGATAGTTATCTGGTAGGTTTTGTCGAGTAGATAGGTGAAGAAATTGGGTGTTTGAGGCATTGAACAAAACAAGGTTTGCTTTGCCCCAATCAGAAATAATAGAAAGATCAGAAGTTAGGCGCTCGGTGGCATCTCTCCGTGAATCACTTAGTTCCTGTTGAGTTGGACGTCTAATAAACGACGTTGAAAAATGCAGGGTAGAATCATCAGCGTAGGAGTGGATAGGGCTTTGAGTTAGACTGAGAAGATCATTAATGAATAATAGAAAGAGAGTGGGTGATAGGACAGAACCCTGGGGAACACCACTATTGATAGATTTAGGAGAAGAACAATGTCCGTCTACAGTAGCTGCAATAGAACAGTTTGAAAGGAAACTTAAAATGAAGGTACAGAGAGAAGGATAGAAACCGAATGTGGTTAGTTTGGAAATTAAAGATTTGTGCCAGACTCTATCAAAAGCTTTTGATATGTCAAAGGCAACAACAAAAGTTTCACCGAAACCCCTAAAGGAGGATGACCAAGATTCAGTTAGGAAAGCTAGAAGATCGCCAGTAGATCGCCCTTTACGGAAACCGTACTGACGATCAGATAGAAGATTGTGAGCAGATAGATGCTTAAGAATCTTCTTATTAAGTATAGATTCAAAAACTTTAGAAAGGCAGGAAGTCAAAGCTATAGGACGGTAGTTTGAAGGATTAGAACGGTCACCCTTCTTAGGAACAGGTTGGATGTGAGCAAACTTCCAGCAAGAAGGAAAGTTGGAAGTAGATAGACATAGACGGAAAAGTTTGACCAGGCAAGGTGCAAGCACAGAAGCACAGTTTTTGAGAACAATAGGAGGGACTCCGTCAGGACCGTAAGCCTTCCGAGGATCTAGGCCAGAAAGGGCAAAGAAAACATCATTCCGAAGGATCTTAATGACAGGCATAATATAGTCAGAGGGTGGAGGAGAAGGAGGAACAAGCCCTTCATCAGCCAGAGTGGAATTTTTAGCAAAGGTTTGAGCGAAGAGTTCAGCTTTAGAAGTAGATGAGACAGCTGTGGAGCCATCTGGGTGAAGCATAGGAGGGAAAGATGATGAAGAAAAATTCTTAGAGATGTTATTAGCTAGATGCCAGAAGTCACGAGAGGAATTTGATTCAGAATTTTTTTTACATTTTCTATGAATGAAAGAGTTTTTGGTAAGTTGAAGTAAAGATTTGGCATGATTACGGGCAGAAATATAAAGTTCATGAGTTTCAGGAGATGGATGCTTACGGTAAAGTTTGTGAGCCACCTCTCTATCTCGGACAGCATGAGCACAAGCAGAGTTAAACCAAGGTTGGCGGGCTTTAGGATTAGAGAAAGTATGTGGAATGTACGCCTCCATGCCAGAGACTATGACCTCAGTTATGCGCTCTGCACAAAGAGATGGGTCTTTGACATGGAAGCAGTTATCATTCCATGGAAAATCAGAGTAGTACTGCTACTAGTAGTAGTAGTAGTAGTACGTTTTCCCACTTAACTGAGTTGAAGTGCCAGAAGCACCTCCGCTTAGGTGGGTCCCGAGACGGTACCGGAGCGATAGGACAGGTTACAGAAATAAGATTGTGATCGGAGGAACCCAACGGAGAGAATAGTTTCACAGAGTAAGCAGAAGGGTTAGTAGTTAGGAAAAGATCAAGAATGTTGGGCGTGTCTCTAAGGCGGTCAGGAATACGGGTAGGGAGCTGCACCAGCTGCTCTAGATCTTGGAGGATAGAAAAGTTGTAGGCTTGTTCACCAGGTTGGTCAGTGAAAGAAGATGATAGCCAAAGCTGGTGGTGAACATTGAAGTCCCCAAGAATGGAAACTTCAGCTAAAGGAAAATGAGATGAGATGTGCTCCACTTTTGATGTTAAATAGTCGAAGAATTTTACATATTCAGAGGAGTTAGGTGAGAGATATACAGCACAGATAAATTTAGTAAGAGAGTGACATTGAAGTCGAAGCCAGATGGTAGAAAATTCGGAAGATTCAAGGGCGTGGGCACGAGAGCAAGTGATGTCATTGCGCACATATACGCAACAGCCAGCTTTGGATTTAAAATGAGAATAGAGACAGTAAGAGGAGACAGAAAAAGGTCTGCTGTCAGTGCTCACAGACAACTGAGTTTCGGTGAGGAAAAGAAGATGAGGTTTAGAGGAGGAGAGATGATGTTCGACAGAGAGAAAGTTAGATCTAAGGCCGCGAATGTTGCAGAAGTTTAAGGAGAGAAGGCTAGAAGAAGTATCAAGACACCTCGGGTCGACATCTTGAAGGCTGTCCGACCTGGAGATATTTCTGGTCCCCTCCCCAGTTAGGGACTCAGAGGCAGGGCGATTACTAGGCATAATAAAATTTTGAGTGAAGATAGTGTAGGGATGTAAGTGCATGTAGTGTAATGTGAGTAGTAAGAGGAAGTGTCTTTAGAGTGCAGGCTGCAGCTACTCTCTTGTGTATCTGAGACACTAAGGGATATGGAAAGAGAGGACACGGGAGATTTCAATGATAAGTCTGCAGCACCCCCTCAACTCCCGTTAGTACCTCCCCGGGAGTATTTCACCATGGCGGCAAGTGTCTGACTGCCTACTCCCTAAAAGATACCATGATACTATGATAAAGATAAAGAAGATACCATGGAGTGGAAAGAAGCTGTTGAGGATGTCCTGAAAATGCTGCTTAATAACAACAAAGATGCCACTGAACAGCTGAAGTCAGTTCAGTCATGTCATGAACAACTTTCAATGCTCCAGAAACAATTGGAAGAATTTCAAAAATCACTATCAGATCGTCCAACAGCAGTGTTTTGGCTCAGCTTTTTAGAGATGTCTGATATTCTTCACAGATTTATCTTCTACCAGAGAGAAGGGAACTGGCTTGGACACTTGTGTGAGTCGACTAAGATGCTTCCGTTTTGGACAGCAGCAGGTCACTACAAATTTGGGCAACAATCTCTACCTCTCTACTTGTTCGAGATGCGATCTCTGTCTGACACAGCACCAGAGGTGTATCAGGCCATGCTAAATGGGGCTTTCATTGGCCGAAGATCAGATAGATGCCACAATGGGGTGTCTCCGGATATGCTGCTAGAACAAACATACAATGCTGATGCAAAGGAAGCAAGTGGTCTTGACGGGATAACACTAAATGCTGCTGCTCGCACTAAATCGGTGTACACCAAGCCCATCACTGCAGAGGTATCTTCACAACTAAAGTCCATACTGAAGCTGCATACTCATAGCCCCCATCATGAGTCAGGTCAGACCAGAGTGTCCAGGGATAAAGAGACAATTCATAAAGTTTTGGCAGCCATGCAGACAAATCCTTTCAGAGCAGAAATGCCAGCGTTAGTCAACATATCAACAGGTCAACATGCAGAACCTGATACTCAAGCTGATTTGACAAATGTGAAAAGCATAGGTTTTGAAGCTCTCGCTGATTCTATTAGATGTCTGCAAAAGCAAACCAAAGTGGTAAAGCTGAAGACATTCCACACCCAAAATATCACTACCAAAAAGCCAAAAAATCCTTCTACTACCACTGGAAAGAGTGATGAGGTGACTGCTCTGCTACGCCTGACGCAACTAGCTGCCAGTGGAGGTGAAGTTGACATCATCAACTTTATAGGCAAGCATGAATGCAACAAGTTTCCTCCATCACTGTTCAATGAAAATGGGTCGATCAGAGCAGGTGGAACCAAGTCCACATTGATTAAAGCATTGAAGGAGGAAACCCAGGTGACCACAGTTTCTCATCTCCCACAGGATAAGCTCAAAACAGCTGTAGTTGTAGATGCTATGTTTGCAGTACGCCAGTGGTCATTCCATAAAGGTGAGACATTTAGAGTAATTGCAAAGAGATACCTTCACAACATGCTGAATGATATTCCTGAAGGGACAGCCAGTATCCATTTCTGCTGTGACCGATATGACACAGACAATCTCAAAGCTTCACAACACCAACACAGGTATGCCAAGTCAGAAAAAGCAAAAGTCTTTGAAGTCAGTGAACAATACATTCCTCGTGCTCCACAAGATTTTTTCCCAATTTCTGCCAATAAAGAAGAACTTTTGAATTTTTTGTGCATGAAATGGAGCCAGGATAAAGAGCTGAAATCATCATTAGGTTCAACATGCCTATACCTAGGTGGTGGCTTCAAGAACGTAGCAGAAAGTGTTGTGGTCTCAAAAGGTACAGTGAATGAAGTTGCAGAGCTGCAGTCCACTCAGAATGAAGCAGACACCAGAATTATACTACATTCCATCTACAGCTTTCAGAAAGAGGGATCAGAACGTGTAGTCATTTATGCAAATGACACAGATGTCATCGTTTCATGTGTGTATTATACTTCTACACTCCTTAAAGAACTGCCTGAAATGGGTGCGCACCACACAATCCAGCTACTTCTCGATCCATCAGACGGCAAGTAGTTTGGGCCCAGCACAGTGCAGATCCCTTCCCTTCATCCACAGCCTGAGTGGACGTGACATCACCAGCTTCTCTTTCTTCACCAGTAAAAAGACATGGCTGAGGTGCAGCAAAAAGGTAGAAATTCCAGCTCTTGAGGACTTTGGAGAAGCAGATGTGAATTATCAAGGCACCGTAACGACAGACGTCATCCAGCAAGCCAGATAACTGCTGGTAGCTGTGTATACAAAGAAGGATGATGACTTTAAAGGCTCTGCACTGGGAGACTTAAGAGTACATAAATTATTAAACAATAAGTCCACACTTTTGAAACTTCTACCCCCAACTGAAGACGCATTTATGTTGCATGTGAAACGGGCAGCACTGGCTACAATACTTGACAAAACAGCGCATATCCCACAACCAAATTTGGAACCATTTACTAATTTTGGCTGGTCACTAGTAGAAAACCCATGCTGGGTAGGGCTTGTAGGTCGTTTGCCTGTACGTTAAGTTTGGGATTGATCTCTTTTATGTACAGCGCTTCTAGGATGGGAAGTCGCCGCACATCTACACACATGTCAACCAATTCTGTATTTTCTTCTAGAAATTTTCTTGTTATGATGATGCCATGTTGTTCTAATAGGTGACTTTTTGGGGCTCCGGAAGTTAGGTGGCAAGTAAAACGTCTGGACAGCTTCGTTGTCGTCATGCCGATGTAGGATGAGGGGAGGACTTCACGAAACTGTGAAGTCCTCCCCTCATCCTACATCGGCATGACGACAACGAAGCTGTCCAGACGTCTTACTTGCCACCTAACTTCCGGAGCCCCAAAAAGTCACCTATTAGAACAACATGGCATCATCATAACAAGAAAATTTCTAGAAGAAAATACAGAATTGGTTGACATGTGTGCAGATGTGCGGCGGCTTCCCATCCTAGAAGCGCTGTACATAAAAGAGATCAATCCCAAACTTAACGTACAGGCAAACGACCTACAAGCCCTACCCAGCATGAAAAGAACAAAAGCAAATAACAGCCTACTCACGGAAAAGCCAAGCGAAGACCAAACAACCAACCAGCGTCACCCACTCAAGAAGACGAGAAGCAAAAGCTATCTACCAATCACCGATGCCGCTAATAGGCTGCGTGGCAGGCAGACCGGCTATAAATAACGCTTCACCTCGCATCTTAATCATGATCACTTCCCGCCTGGCAGCCAAACTGACCAGACGTGCCTTGCTCCGCTCCACTTCACGCCACCACAGCTCTTCCCGCGCAGGCACGCTTTGTTACATCCTGCTGGCTTCTGACGGTGACCTAAGCAGTCTGTTGTGCTTTTATGCACACAGCTGTTGTGTTGCTATGTGCTGAGGGGTTGTTTGTTGGGTCGTTTGTCGGGTTGGTTGTCGGGTCGTTTGTCGGGTTGTTTGTCAGGTCATTTGTCGGGTTGTTAGGCCTACTTAAAGGGCTAGTTAATTCATTTTCCCTCACAACGTAACTCCCCGCACGAAACCGAACCCCACGATTCCTGGCGCAGGCCAGGGTCACAAGGGGGGCCCTTAGAAGGGTTGGTGATAGGAAGCCCAGGGGTGAGGCAACAACTGTTAGGGTTAGGTAAGTCCCTCCGGGGGCAGCTGTGCCTGTGTCCTCCGACGCCTTTCAGGAGGCGGGAGCGCGCTACGGCACTAGCTGTAGGTAGCGTAGGTGTGGTCCTGCTCTCTTGTCTTTTAGTTTAGTTGTTTTAGAGCAGTCTTGTCTTTTAGGATTTATTTATTTTTATTTTTTCAATTTTTGTTTTATATAGTTTGGTGTATCACCTCATTCCACTTACGGAATGAACCACCATGGCGCGAGTTAAAATAAAATACGCCAACCCCTCACCTCGCTCTAAAACCAAGCTATTGGAGATTCTCTCCAAGAACTTGGTTTATGCAACTAAGATCATCAATGTAAACGATGGCCATATAGTTCTGACACGCACGGACGATGATCTAGATAAAATCTTTCAAGGACAGTGCAAAGAAGACCTCAGCGGGAGCAACTATGACCCTATATTACCACCAGAATTTAGGGCGAAAAGAACAGTGCTCGTCTTTAATGTGGATGACAACATATATAACAATACTGAAGAAGAAATAAAAGAGGAACTCGCTGCCAAAAATAGCTGGATAACTGAGGGAATAGACCAAATTTTCAAATTCCCCAAAAAGAACATTATTAAAATATGCTTCAACCAAACCAAATCAGCCACCAAAGCAACATAAGCAGGTCTGGTAGGCTTTCAAATGAGCATCCCACCACATTCAATTCTTTAGGACTTTTACTGCTTTGATTTTTCCAATTCCAAAATAGCAACCAACTGTGTCGCATCCTGCCAACGTATGTTGTGCAGCAGGTGCTATGCCAGCAGCTGTGGGACAATAGCCTGGTGTTTTATTACGGTGTCTCCAATGTTCACTGAAGTCCTTTCAGGAGAAGTCGGTTAACATTACAAAATTCACCACAGAAAAAACAGTGTGTTTTGAAGTCAAATGATTGTAGAGATTGACGCAAGCGATTCCTTATCGTGGGAGCTGGCGCACTTTTGCTTCTCTTCCGTTTAGAACCTGAACCACCATGACTACGTGAGATGTGCCACGGAGATGTGTAAGTGCTGATGCAAACTCTGTGACATATGATTTTGTAGTCCTCATTTGCATCAACGAGCGGCTGGAGCTGAAGATGAAGGCCATCACCTCTGCTCTGACTTCCTTTAATCACACGGGTAGCCTTGGAGTTAACCAATCCACCACTGCCGGAACATGGGGCGAAAAAACACTGGTCACCTATCACGACTATGTCACCTGCAAATGTAAAAGATAACAGGGTCAGAATTTGTTTAATATGTATGTAAAATATACAAAATAAAATGTTATAAATTAAGTATGCATCAATAAAAACATAATAAACTACTGCTTCAAAAATGGCGCAGTTTAAATCCAAATAAAAATTACCCCTTTATAAGATTTCAATTAACTTCATACTAGATTGTTAGGTATAAATAATTAATTAAAGACACATCCCATACATCCAGTAAAGCAGCATGTCAATTGCCAACTATGCAGCCGTATAGATCCCTAAACCCACAAAAAGCCCCTAAGCTGTAGCAATTGTTATCAAACAATACCATTCTTTATTTTATTGACGATGAATAACTTAACAATCAATAATTCACTGGGTAACACAAGTTTTGTTTCTCTAAATGTGTTTAGTGTTTCTAGGGTGGTTTTTTCTCCTGATTTCAAAAATACCCTTGAAATTTGCATAACATCGATGTTTTAAGAGATAATTGAGGTTTTATAGAGAAAGGAAACCATAATTAGCTGCGATAGTTCTTTATTCACCTTATTCACATTGTCCATTAATAGTAACTGAAATTATTTGGTCCTTATATTCCTTTTTAAACTAATGAGAAAATTTAAGTAAGCCTATGATGAGATTATAATAAGATTATACTAGAGATGAACTGAAGATCGTGCTCTCCTACTGTGAGCTCTTTTATCTTTACGCACCATTGACCATATATAGTCCCCCATCATTGCAGTGTCCCATCTTCCTTGGTATCTTTTCTCCATTGTAGCAATGTCCTGATGGAATCTCACCATGTTCCTCACTCACTTGACCTAAGTTTTCACGAGAAAAGTCTAAAAGTGAATGCAAAAAGTGCACCTTTAATGACATTCTACAGCCTAAATTCTTATAACTCAATAAGTTTTGCTACGAGCTGCTTGTAGTTTGGGTCTTTGTTATTACCAAGGAATCCATTAACTGTATCTCGAAATGCACACCATGCCTCTCTTTCGACATCACTCATCACATTTTCAAGTTTTACTGACCTCAACATTGTCCTTATTTGCGGTCCAGTAAATATACCTCCCTTAACCTTTGCCTCAGATAGCTTTGGAAAGAGTAGACGAATCTCTTGAAATGCTTCTCCACCATGATCCTTTACCATGAGCCTTTACAAACTGTTTGACCAAACCCAGTTTTATGTGAAGTGGAGGTAACGACACTTTGGCAGGCTCTACAAGAGGTTGTCTAATAACATTTAGTTTTCCTGGCTGCAGGTCATCTCGTGAGGGCCACTCAACCTTCTGGTAATGTTCATGATCAGCCCTACTGTCCCATAGGCAAAGAAAACATGAATACTTCGTGTATGCACCCTGTAATCCAAGTAAGAAGGCAAGCATTTTAAAATCACCACAAACATCCCATTTAAACTTATCATAGTTTACTTTCTCAAGAAGATTTTTTACATTGTCATATTCTTCCTTCATCTGTACCGAGTATGCAATAGGCAGGGATGGATACTGATTTCCATTGTGTAGTAGAACAGCTTTGAGGCTTTTTGTTGAGCTATCTATGAAAAGTCGCCATTCTTCAGGGTTGTGATCAATTCTAATATCTGTAAACAAGCCATTTATATCTTTGCAGAAGCAGAGATCCTCACTTATATCAAAGTATACTTCGAATTCCTCATGGCGCTTCCTGTATACTGTTGATTTGCAGTCCTCCCCCAACAGATTCCATTATTTAGCCTGGATGCTAAAAGCTCAGCTCCTGACTTAGTGAGGCCCAAGTCCCTGATGAGATCATCCAGTTCACGTTGATTTGGAAAGTGTGGGCGGGTACTCATTCTTGGCTCAAACGTTTTATCCATTTCTTTGTTGTCGCCACCTTCAGACTCTCCTGATGAGACCTCCATCATATCCTCTACCTGAAAAATTTAAAAGTTTGCATTTAATAGCTGGAACCTTAATATGAATTATCACATTACAAGAAAACTTAGCTAGATGTTTGGAATAATTCAATATTGATTCTGTTGCCATGAATGAAATTTAAATTTGTTATTAACACTTTGATAGGATGTACTTACATTTTCTGGCGGACGTGGAACCGGTAAGTTATCATCCTGTGGCACAGGTGCAATAGAGGATGGAATGCTGGAATACGGAAGGGCTTTTCTTCCCTTAACTCTTCTGTACTTTGATATATCAATCATGCAAAAATAGCAATCATCGTGATGATTTTTTGGCTCTCGCCACACTCTCGGAACAGCAAAAGGCATTGCTTTTCTTGCACCTCTCAGCCATCCGTCTAAATTTGATCGACAACTTCCACATATCACATGAGGGGCCAAAGACTACTGTATACTGGACTTGCTACTCATTTTGGGCTATTTCCAGTGGAGGCCAGTTTTGCGATTTCTGCCATTTTCGAGGCCAGTTTTGCGATTTCTGCCATTTTCGAATATCACCCCTATTTCCCTTCCTGTGGTTTATCAGTATAAATGATATACATTATCTTCGTAAATGTTTGTTCTATTATATTATCAAATAAAAAACGGTAAAATACACTAAAGAAATGCCATTATGAGAGAGTGAAGAAATATGCAGGAACTTAATATTCACTTAAACTCCTCACCATTTAATATTTTGCGAGAAAACATTTTACATGAAACATGTCAATAGAAGCGGAATTTTATTAGCTTTCCATTGATATATTTCGTTTTCTGATAAATGAATTAGAATTATACATAAAGTAACGTTAACTAAATAAATAACCTCATCAATTTGGAAAATTACCCGATTGATGATGTTATTTATTTAGTTAACGCTAATTTATGCATGGTTATAATTCATTTATCAGAAAACGAAATATATCAATGAAAAGCTAATAAAATTCCACTTCTATTGATATGTTGCATGTAAAAAGTCTTCACGCAAAATATTAAATGGCGATGAGTTTAAGTGAATATAAGTTCATGCATATTTCTTCAGTCTCATAATGGAATTTCTTTAGTGTATTTTAGTTTTTTATTTGATAATATTATAGAACAATCATTTACGAAGATAACAGTGTATTCATGGAACAATTTTTTACTTGCCGACCCGATTGATGATGTAATTTATTTTGTTAACGCTAATTCATGCATGGTGGTAATTAATTTATCAGAAAACTAAATATATCAATGAAAAGCTAATGAAAATCCGCTTCTATTGATATATTTCATCTAAAATGTTTTCTCGCAAAATATTAAATGGCAAAGAGTTTAAGTGAATGTTCATGCATATTTCTTCACTCTTATAATGGCATTTCTTTAGTGTATTTTACTGTTTTTTATTTGATAATATTATAGAACAAACATTTACAAAGATAACAGTATATCTTTTATACTGATAAGCACAGGAAGGTAAATGGGGGGGATGTTCGAAAATGGCAGGAATCGCAAAACTGGCCTCCACTAGTCTATAAGCAATCCAGTACTTGGCACCTTTCACAATTTTATGTGATACATGCTTTGTTCTAACATAGTATCCACACACATAACAGAATAAATCTGGTGAATTTCTGCATCCTGGATGCATTTCTGCATTTCTGTAACCATGGTCAAGGAAATTCAATGTTTACAATAAAAACCTGAAAAAGAAAAAAATATTAGTGACAAATCACTGTACACCTTAATGGAAAGTTCTTCTACTACATTAGAGGGGAGCTCATTGAACTCATCGGACTGAAATTAAACAGGCATACCTGCATATGGCCTTAAAAAGATATGTAGTTTACCACTGGTTATTCGTAAGAGGCTGACAGTAAGCTAAAAACACGATTCCCTGAGCTAGCACATATTTTGGGTAAAAAGGGTAGAGGGCTTTTCACTTAAAGTAATCGTCCAGACCATTTCATCATTCCTGATTTAATGCAATCAAATCATAGCCATTAACGAGTATATCAACAATACGTCGTCATTTTTTGTATCCAGTCAGCCGTTTTTAAATAATCCGCAATCAAAATCTGCAAATTCCCCGAGTTCTCAAAACACTCCTCAAGGTTTGCAGACGTTCAGGCTCAGGCTCGGTGACGTAGCATCAGGGAGGCTCCTCTTCCGGCGCGCTGATCAGAGGCACGTAAACACAGAGATAAATATAGTACTTGAAGATATTTGGGTGTTTCTGATAGATTTTTTTTGCTATATGTCACATCATAGACCACTGTATACCTGGACTGTTCACGCGACAATGTTTTGAATTGCGGGGCTGCATAGGGGCCTGCGGGGCGCCCGACAAAGAGATATAGTGGTCTATGGACTATCATATAGACTGGTTTATCAGTATATATGGTATACTGTAATCTTCGTAAATGTTTGTTCTATAGTATTATCAAATAAAAAACAGTAAAACACGCTAAAGAAATGCCATTACGAGACTATAAAGAAATATGCATGAACTTAATATTCACTTAACTCTTCGCCACCATTTAAAACTTTGCGAGTCAACTTTTATCATGAAGGGTATCAATAGAAGCGCAATTTTATTAGCTTTTCATTGCTATATTTCGTTATCTGATAAATGAATTAGAACCATGCATAAATTAGCGTTAAATAAATAAATAAAATCATCAATCGGGTAATTTTCCCGATTGATGATGTTATTTATTTACTTATATATTTCGTTTTCTGATAAATGAATTAGTACCGTGTATAAATTAGCGTTGACTAAATAAATAACATCATCAATCGGGAAAATTACCCGATTGATGATTTTATTTATTTAGTTAACGCTAATTTATGCATGGTTTTAATTAATTTATCAGATAACGAAATATAGCAATGGAAAGCTAATAAAATTGTGCTTCTATTGATACCCTTCATGATAAAAGTTGACTCGCAAAGTTTTAAATGGCGAAGAGTTAAGTGAATATTAAGTTCATGCATATTTCTTCATAGTCTCGTAATGGCATTTCTTTAGCGTGTTTTACTGTGTTTTATTTGATAATATTATAGAACAAACATTTACGAAGATTACAGTATATCCTATATACTGATAAACCAGTCTATATGATCCGTATATATATATATATATATATATATATATATATATATATATATATATATTATATATATATATATATATATATATATATATATATATATATATATATATATATATATATGAATCCGAGCGGCCCTCCGACTTCAGCCCCTTGTGCGACAGGCCGATATTCCGTGCGCAGTCAAGGTATACAGTGGTCTATGGTCACATGCATGCATCCTTTATGGGTGCAGCATGCTTCCTTCCCACACACACGCCTGCACACCGACAACCATCCCACACACACGCCTGCACACCGACAACCATCCCACACACACGCCTGCACACACGCCTCCCCACACACACGCCTGCATATACGCCTCCTTCCCACACATACGCCTGCACACACGCCTCCTTCCCAAACACACGCCTTCTTCCCACACGCCTCCTTCCCCCACACACCCCTGCACACACGCCTCTTTCCCACACACACGCGTCTTTCCCACACACACGCCTCCTTCCCACACACACGCCTGCACACACGCCTCCTTCCACACACACACGCCTACATACACGCATCCTTCCCACACACACGCCTCCTTCCCACACACACGCCTGCACACACGCATCCTTCCCACACACGCCTGCACACCGACACCCTTCCCACACACACGCCTGCACACACGCCTCCTTCCCACACACGCCTGCATACACGCCTCCTTCCCACACACACGCCTCCTTCCCACACACACGCCTGCATACACGCCTCCTTCCCACACACACACCAGCATACCGACACCCTTTCCACACACACGCCTCCTTCCCACACACACGCCTGCACACCGACACCCTTCCCACACACATGACTGCACACCGACACCCTTCCCACACACACGCCTCTTTCCCACACACACGCCTGCAAACACGCCTCTTACCCACACACACGCCTCCTTCCCACACACACGCCTGCACACCGACACCCTTCCCACACACACGCCTCCTTCCCACACACACGTTTGCATACATGCCTCCTTCCCACACACACGCTTGCATACACGCCTCCTTCCCACACACACGCCTGCACACCGACACCCTTCCCACACTCACGCCTCCGTCCCACACACACGCCTTCCCACACTCACGCCTGCACACACGCCTCCGTCCCACACACACGCCTGCACACCGACACCCTTCCCACACACACGCCTGCACACACGCCTCCTTCCCCCACACACGCCTGCACACACGCTTCCTTCCTACACACACGCCTGCACACCGACACCCTTCCCACACACACGCCTCCTTCCCACACACACGCTTGCATACACACCTTCCCACACACACGCCTGCAGACACGCTTCCTTCCCACACACACGCCTGCACACCGACACCCTTCCCACACACACGCCTGCACACCGACACCCTTCCCACACACACGCCTCCTTCCCACACACACGTCTGCACACCGACACCCTCTTACACACACGCCTGCACACACGCCTCCTTCCCACACACACGCCCTCCACACACATGTGTGTGTGTGTGTGTGCAGGAAGGGTGTTGGTGCGCAGGCGGGTGTGTGGGCAGGAGGCGTGTGCAGGCGTGTGTGTGGGAAGGGTGTCGGTCACAGCGACAGATTCACTGTCTGACACCGAAGTACAATCGCTCATCATAACATTTGCCGACAGGTGTCAGACAGAGTGTCTGCGGGCGTCCCTGTTCTGACGTCATCAATAACAGTTGTAGCCCTGTTGGAGGGAAGATTTTTTTTTTCGCGCGCTTTTTACAAAAGTCGTGTTTTTACGGAAATAAGGCCTGGAAATAAATTATTTTGGGTGGATTAGGTGTTGTGAATGTACATTCAACAAAATTAGGCAAAAAAAAATGGGTCTGGACGATTACTTAAAACAATACATTTCTTTATATTAGCATAATTTGATATATCTCGCAAACGGTCGATGGTAGAAAAAAATAAGCACATTTTTTTTAATCAGCGCGAAAGTTTGCATTAAAAACACTAAAAAAATTAAGAGAAACAAAACTTTTGTGAAAATTTGTAACACAATGATATATATAATTGTTAGATAAAAATAATCTAAGCAGACTAAAAAAGTTTGACTAATATAATAGAGTAAAGTAGACTAAAATAAAGATTCCAAAAAATTTTAATTCTCATTTCACACAAAATAGAAGCCCCTAAATAGAAAACTACATAAGATAACAAAATCCCTAAAAACACCCCAGTGTAAGCCTTAAAAATTTTACCGTCGGCGAGTTTTCCCGATTTGTGTAGGGACGAGAATTTCGGTAGACGAGAGTACCAGGTACCATGAGGCAAGGATGGGTAATGTCACCGTGGTTATGCAGCTTGTTTATGGATGGAGTAATAAGATAAATCAGAGCAAAATCTAACCTAACCATTACCATCGGCGAGTTTCCCCGATTTGTGTAGGGACGAAAATTTCGGTAGACGACAGTACCAGGTAGCATGAGACAAGGATGGGTAATGTCACCGTGGTTATGCAACTTGTTTATGGATGGAGTAATAAGATAAATCAAAGCAAAGGTTGGTGATGTTGGTATAGACTCAAGAGTATGCATTGGCTCGTCAAGTAACACCTAAACCATGATGTACCACTACTTGTTATGAGGAAAGACAACAAAAGGAACTCAATTAATAAGGTATTTTAATACTATCATAACCATGAATATGTACAACCTACAAAGAGAAGACTACGACGATGAAAATATTTCGAGTTGTTTTGGGCGAAATTGATATTCCAGGTTCTATATTTCCATGCGCTGTTCTCGCTGACAACATAGAGAAGACCTGAGGTGATGGTTGATGTGCAGAGGCTTCTAAACCATGAAAACAGTCACAGCAGAGTTTTATTAAGAAGTAAACAAGTGCTATAGACACAGTACGTACCTACCAGTTGTTTACCTCTTGACGAGGCTCTGTTGTGACTCTGTTTTCTTGGTTTAGAAGCCTCTGCACATCAGCCATTACCTCAGGTCTTCTCTAGAGTGTTGTCAGCGAGAACAGAGCACAGTAATATAGCACCTGGAATATCAATTTCACGCAAAATAACCCTAAATTCTTCCATCGCCGTAGTTTTCCCTTCGTAGGTTCACCCGCGGTGACCCCGACTTATCCCCACAATGCACCGATGTAATTAAACTGTGACGTAGTTATGGGTAGGGTCCATTGGGGAAGTTGGAGGCAGAGGAGAGAAAAGCGGAAAGGCAGTGGCAGTCTGAGGAAGCGGAGAGACAGAGGATGTATGAGCTGGAAAAGTCTCGCTAGGAGTTCACTGCCGCCACTCGTATGTCGCCTCAGGTGCCGACGTGGGAAGACACTGCCGAGATGAGGCTCGCTAGAAGTCTCAAGCTATTTCCAGCTTTTGACGAGGCAAAGGTGACAGAGTGGTTTAGGAGGTTTGAAAAGAAGGCTCAAGAGTTTGAGTGGCCTCGTGAACGGTGGGGTGGGTTGGACTGGTAGCTAATGTGTTGTAGGGAAAAGCCCTGAAGGCGTATGATCGCATGGACGTG
The DNA here is from genome assembly GCA_016584305.1 of Chionoecetes opilio. Lineage (NCBI taxonomy): Eukaryota > Metazoa > Arthropoda > Malacostraca > Decapoda > Majidae > Chionoecetes > Chionoecetes opilio. Next base: position 34,942 of record JACEEZ010022446.1, on the reverse strand, counting down.
GATGATCTGGAGGATTATGATGAATTTAAGACATCCATCCTCAAGGTGTACGAACTTCGGCCAGAAGCATACAGGCTGCTGTTCAGAGGTGCTCGGAAAAGGCCGGCAGACACCTACGTGGCCTGTGCTAGGTATCTGGAGTAGACTCTTGGCAAGTGGCTAATGAGTGAGGATGTGGACTCCTTCAAAGACCTCAAGGAGTTAATCCTCATGGAGCACCTTACCAACATAGCTGACAAGGACATAGGTGCCAAGATTAGGGAGAAACGCTTTAAGTGTTTGAAGGAGGCGGCAACGTGGGCCGATGACAGAGTCTTAGCTCTACGAGGGTCGGTGCCCAAGGTGGGTAGTGTACTACTCCGTACTCTCGGGAGAGGACTGCTGGAGGGGCAGCCTCTGTAAATAAGACCGCCTGTCAGCACAAGAAAGGTCAGGACGTCAGGACGGAGAGAAGCTTAGGAGTCCTTCATCTAGTCCTAAGGTAACCTGCTTCTATTGTAAGCAGACAGGTCACATCAAGATGAACTGTGATAAGTGGAAGGCAACTCAGTCTGCCAAGCCAGTGGCCATGATTGTTGGGTCCAGCCAAGGGGGCGGGAGAGGGTTGGAGGAGGACAATGGTGGCGCTGTGGCCTCAGGTACACTGGGGAGTAGTCAGGAAGGCACTCCACCGGTAAAGGCCAATGATGTGTCTTCCCGGTTAACGTCGCCCCCAGATAAGCTCTCTCGGAAGTCGCCCCTGGACTGGTGAAGCCCTTCACGTGTCAAGGCACGGTAATGATTGAGGGTTCCTGTTATCCAGTCACGGTGTTTCGAGACACGGGTGCACAACAGTCAGTGTGCAGGAATGTGACCGGAAGAGACGTTAGCACAGGGTGTTACGTGCTCTGTCGGGGGATGAACTCAACGGAATACTTTGATTGTGTGCCTGTGGAGATGGCTTGTCCTATTGTGATAGCTGCAGCTCACGTGGCTGTCGTGGATGTTCTGCCAGTGGACGGGGTACATTTCCTGCTGGGAAATTACTTGGCGGGAGCTAGGGTATTTCCTTTACCTACGCCCCCCCCGTCGCGGTCCCAGAGGAGACCTTTGAGGCCTCGGCTGGTGTGGAAAACGGGTGCGGAGTAGTGGAAGCCTCACTCCCCGAGTGTACCGTCACGAGGTCCATGGCCAGGAGGGCTGTGGATAAGGACGTGCCGGTGTCCTCTCAGGTTCCTGGGACCGACTGTAGTACACCAGGGTCACCAGAGAAGGAACTCGGAGAGAAGGGTGTCACCTCAAGGGGGGTAGAGACTGAGAGCGCCGGTAGGGAGGGCGACGGGTCGCACTTTGCGGGGTACACCAGAGGTGAAGCTGCACTTAGCCCACCGTCCTTGCAGGTTCTTGGGGCCGACTGCAGTAAGACAGGGCCCCTGGAGGAGCTTGAGGAAAGAAGGGGTGTTACTGCAGAAGGTGGGGAGAGTGAGGGCGTCGGTGTTAAGTCTGACGCGCACCATCCTACTGAGTGCACCGGAGGCGGGGCTGACGCCAGCCCTTCGCCTGGTCAGGATCCTAGGGCCGACTGTAGAAACACAGGGCTACCGGAGGAACCTGAGGAAAGATGGGGTGCTACTGCAGAGGGTGGGGAGAGTGAGGGCGTCGGTGTTACGTCTGACGCGCACCACCCTGCTGAGTGCATCGGAGGCGGGGCTGACGCCAGCCCTTCGCCGGGTCAGGATGCTGTGGCCGACTGTATGTCTACAGATTCACCACCTGAAACACCCGACACTCAGAGTCTTGTTCTGGAGGAGGAAGAGTTTGATTCCCCGGCCAGGCGCAGCCGAGGAAGCACGAGGAATGGCGGCGATTTGCTGCCTGGTGCTCGTCTTAACCCTTTACCCCCTACCTCGTTGTACTCCAAGGAGTTAATGTCAATCAGGTCGACTGAATTAAGCCGCAAGCAGCAGGAGGACGAGACCTTGAAGCCCCTGTTCGCTAGAGGGCGGGAGGAGAAGAGAGTAGGGACAGGTAAAGAAGAGTTCATCGTTATAGCCAACGTGATGCACCGTCGGTGGACCGATGCGGCCACCGAGACTAACGGAGGAGAGGGGGACGTGCTACAAGTGGTTGTTCCCACGGAGTATCGGGAGGCGTTAGTGCAGTTAGCACGAGAGCCCTTGGCGGGTCAACTCGGAGTGAAGAAGACAGTTCAACGCTTGAGGCGTAACTTTTGGTGGCCAAAAATGCCTGCCCATGTGGCTTCGTACATCAAGGCGTGCCACAATTGTCAGATAGTGGGCAAACCGAACCAAGTTCTTCCAGTGTCCCCCTTAGTCCCCATTCCTGCCGTGGAACCCCCGTTCACTCGGGTGATGATTGACGTTGTAGGGCCTTTACCCCCTTCGTCGGCAGGGAACAAGTATCTTCTCACGATTATGGACGTCACTACCAGGTACCCTGAAGCTATCCCAGTCAGGAGCATACACGCCAAGGCTATAGTTGAACACCTCATTGGCTTCTTCACTCACTTTGGACTGCCTAAGGAGCTGCAGTCTGATCGGGGAGTTAGGTTTACCTCGAACGTGTTCAAGCAGATGCTAAATGACTGGGGGATTAAGCATGTGTTGTCTAGTGCCTACCATCCCCAGTCACAGGGTGCGCTAGAAAGGCACCATCAGACGCTAAAGACCATGCTGCGGTCCTTTTGCTATGACAATGGGAAGGATTGGGATCTGGGAGTGCCTTTCATCATGTTTGCCGTGAGGGAGGTGCTCTCGGAGTCGTTAGGTTTCTCGCCTAATGAGCTAGTTTTCGGCCACCGGGTGCGGGGTCCCTTGGATGTCGTGCGGGAGGTGTGGAGTGGCGCCGCCCAGGGCAAGGCCGAACCATTGCTTGACTTTGTGGTCCGTACCCGGGGAAGGTTGCACCGAACTCTAGAGGTGGCTCGGGAGAACCTAGTTGTGGCCCAGGCCAGAATGAAGGTCTACTATGACCGGAAGGCCAAGGTAAGGATTTTCCAGCCATAGGAGGAGGTACTAGCTCTGTTGCCTCTGCAAGGGAAGCCGTTGGCCGCAAAGTCTTGTGATCCATACAGAGTGGAGAGGAGACTGGGCGATTTGGACTACTTAATCGCTACTCCTGACCGACGCAAGGACTTCCAGCTGTGTCACATAAACACACTGAAGCCCTACTACCGCCCCTCATGCCTCCAGAAAGGGTTGAGTGATTCTCTCAGTTTAGGAGAGGAGAAGGAGGAGGAGTGTGATGGCCTGCCGGTGGTTGGGGGTGGAGAAAAAGAGGGAGTTAGTGATGGTGAGAGTGGCGAGGCTCCTTTGAGTGAGCGGCCACCACCAAAGGGACAAGGTGTAAGCCCGGAGGAGGGGGCACCCTTGGTCCTGACGCTTGGTGCGGGAGAGGAGCCAGGCTTTGGAGACGTTGTTCCTGTCGGGCTGTGGGAGAAAAACAGTCAGGAGGACTTCAGGGAGAAATTGCAACATCTGTCCCCGGAGAGAGGGGTGGATAATGCTATAGCTGATTGCCTGTCCCGCTCAGATTTCAGGGCGGGGCTGAAAGGGGCGGTGCAGGGCATGAGGGCGGGGCTGAAATACAATTTTGCTCCAGGGAACAAAATTTTCCCTTGGGGAAGGGCGTGTAACACCTGCCACGAGCTTGGCTGGTGTGTGTCCTCGGGTGAGTGAGGAGGAGGAGATGAGGAGAGAGAGATGGGGAGAGGGAGGTGCCCCCGCCCCTGGTGGGTCCTGCGTGGCGGGCGGCGCTCGGGTTAGTAGAGGTCTGGCTTTAATTTGGGTGACCATTTGACCACGTTTTGGGTGACCACCATTTGGGTGAGGCTTTCGGGCTGACCACGTGCTAAGGTTAGTATTAACGGACGGAAGGCGGGAAACGAATGGTTACCGTGTTTTGGAGTTTTGGCTCGCACAGGAGACACTGACACACACACACACACATCGCCTGTACACTAATTAACCTTTGTTCTGCGAGGCCTGCTCATAACACGAATACCAGTTTCCCGTCCTTCTGGGCAGTGGGATGAGAAAGGTGGGAGGTGCACTCCAGTACTAACGTAACAGGGAGGAACTTTCCATCACCACTGTTTAACCGCCCATAGATACAATCGCGGTAGCATTTTGAAGCGTTACGTAGCATATTTCTTCAAGTATCACTTAGAGTGGAGGTGAGAGCAGAGGGTGCTCTCACTCTTGTTTGTTTAGTGATACAGCCGGGCCTGTCAGTAGCCTAGGCTGTAATCGGTAGTATACGTTTGTAGTTGAGCAGGAGAGTAGAAGGGAGGGTTACGGCCGCTCTCTTTCTCTGGATAGAAGCTGGAGGGCTTCTATCGGTTCACGGTTAGTGAACAGTTTGTTGCGCTTGAGGCCGCAGTCGTAACAATATATATATATATATATATATATATATATATTCATATATATATAATATAATATATATATATATATATATATATATATATATATATATATATATATATATATATATATATATATATATATAGTATATATATATATATATATATATATATATATATGTATAAAAGTATATTTATATATAATATATATACATATATATATGTATATATATACAGTATATATATATATATATATATATATATATTATATATATATATTATATATATTAATATATATATATATATATATATATATATATATATACAGTATATTATATATATATAATATATATATATATATATATATATATATATATTATATATATTATATATATATATATAGTATATATATATAATATATTATATATATATATATATATAGTATATATATATATATATATATATATAATATATATATATATATATATTATATATATATATATATATATTATATATATATATTATAGATATACATATATAAAATTTATATATATATATAATATATAATAGATTATATATATTATATATATAATATCATATAATTATTATTAGTAGACTGATAAGGCAATACAAAAGTTCACGAAAACCTAAAGGAGGATGACAAGATTCATTCAGTTAGGGAAGCTAGAAGTCGCAGTTATCGCCTTACGGACACGTATGACGATCAGTAAGATTTTAGCAATGATCTTAGTTTTTAAGTATAGATTCAAAAAATTTAGAAAGGCATGAAGTCAAAGCTATAGGACGGTAGTTTGAAGGATTAGAACGGTCACCCTTCTTAGGAACAGGTTGGATGTGAGCAAACTTCCAGCAAGAAGGAAAGGTGGACATTTTTTTTTTTTTTTTTTTTTTTTTTTTTTTTTACATCACAGGGAACTGGCCAAGGGCACAACAAAAATGGGTAACACAAAGCCCGCTTAGTTGCCGGTCCCTATAAAGAAGACAGTAAGAGAATAAAATAAAAACAGAGGGGTAGGCCAATTTAGTTCGGGAGGTGTCTTGTTACTCTTCTTTTGAAAAGATTTAAGTCATAGGAAAGTGGAAAAATAGAAACAGGAAGAGAGTTCCAGAGTTTACCAGTGAAAGGGATGAAAGAGTAAAGATACTGATTAACTCTTGCATTAGGAAGATGGACAGAATAGGGATGGGAATGAGTAGAAAGTCTTGTGCAGCGAGGCCGCGGGAGTGGGGGAGGCATGCAGTTAGCAAGTTCAGAAGAGCAGTGAGCATGAAAATAACGGTAGAAGAGAGCAAGAGAAGCAACATTGCGGCGGTGATTTAAAGATTGAAGACAGTCAGTCAGAGGAGAGGAGTTGATGAGACGAAAAGCTTTTGACTCAACCCTGTTTAGGAGAGCTGTATGAGTGGATCCTCCCCAAACATGTGAGACATACTCCATACATGGGCGGATAAGGCCCCTGTAGAGAGCAAGCAATTGGGAGGGAGAAAAAAAAGGACGCAGACGCCACAGCACACCTAACTTCTTAGAAGCTGTTTTAGCTAGAGATGAGATGTGAGATTTCCAGTTCAGATTTTTAGTAAAGGATAGTCCTAGAATGTTCATTGTAGAAGAAGGAGACAGTTGAGTGTCATTGAAGAAGATGGGATAGTTATCTGGTAGGTTTTGTCGAGTAGATAGGTGAAGAAATTGGGTGTTTGAGGCATTGAACAAAACAAGGTTTGCTTTGCCCCAATCAGAAATAATAGAAAGATCAGAAGTTAGGCGCTCGGTGGCATCTCTCCGTGAATCACTTAGTTCCTGTTGAGTTGGACGTCTAATAAACGACGTTGAAAAATGCAGGGTAGAATCATCAGCGTAGGAGTGGATAGGGCTTTGAGTTAGACTGAGAAGATCATTAATGAATAATAGAAAGAGAGTGGGTGATACGACAGAACCCTGGGGAGCACCACTATTGATAGATTTAGGAGAAGAACAATGTCCGTCTACAGTAGCTACAATAGAACGGTTTGAAAAGAAACTTAAAATGAAGGTACAGAGAGAAGGAGAGAAACTGAATGAGGGTAGTTTGGAAATTAAAGATTTGTGCCAGACTCTATCAAAAGCTTTTGATATGTCAAGGGAAACAGCAAAAGTTTCACCGAAACCCCTAAAGGAGGATGACCAAGATTCAGTTAGGAAAGCTAGAAGATCGCCAGTAGATCGCCCTTTACGGAAACCGTACTGACGATCAGATAGAAGATTGTGAGCAGATAGATGCTTAAGAATCTTCTTATTAAGCATAGATTCAAAAACTTTAGAAAGGCAGGAAGTCAAAGCTATAGGACGGTAGTTTGAAGGATTAGAACGGTCACCCTTCTTAGGAACAGGTTGGATGTGAGCAAACTTCCAGCAAGAAGGAAAAGTGGAAGTAGATAGACATAGACGGAAAAGTTTGACCAGGCAAGGTGCAAGCACAGAAGCACAGTTTTTGAGAACAATAGGAGGGACTCCGTCAGGACCGTAAGCCTTCCGAGGATCTAGGCCAGAAAGGGCAAAGAAAACATCATTCCGAAGGATCTTAATGACAGGCATAATAAAGTCAGAGGGTGGAGGAGAAGGAGGAACAAGCCCTTCATCAGCCAGAGTGGAATTTTTAGCAAAGGTTTGAGCGAAGAGTTCAGCTTTAGAAGTAGATGAGACAGCTGTGGAGCCATCTGGGTGAAGCATAGGAGGGAAAGATGAAGAAGAAAAATTGTTAGAGATGTTATTAGCTAGATGCCAGAAGTCACGAGAGGAATTTGATTCAGTAGAGGATAGGTAGGAAGTAGATAGATAAAGACGGAAAAGTTTGATCAGGCAAGGTGCAAACACAGAAGCACAGTTTTTGAGAACAATATGAGGGACTCCGTCAGGACCGTAAACCTTCCGAGGATCTAGGCCAGAAAGCGCAAAGAAAACATCATTACGAAGGATCTTAATAACAGGCATAATATAGACAGAGGGTGGAGGAAAAGGAGGAACAAGCCCTTCATCAACCAGAGTGGAATTTTCAGCAAAGGTTTGAGCGAAGAGTTCAGCTTTAGAAATAGATGAGACAGTTGTGGAGCCATCTGGGTGAAGCTTAGGAGGGAAAGATGATGAAGAAAAATTCTTAGAGATGTTATTAGCTAGATGCCAGAAGTCACGAGAGGAGGTTGATTCAGAAAGATTTTGTCTTTCTATGAATGAAGGAGTTTTTGATAAGGTGAAGAAAAGATTTGGCATGATTTTGGGCAAAAATATAAAGGGCATGAGTTTCAGGAGATGGATGGTTACGGTACCGTCTGTGAGCCGCCTCTCTATCTTGGACAGCATGAGAACAATCATAGTTAAACCAAGGTTGACGGGCTTTAGGATTAGAGCAAGTGTGTAGAATGTACGCCTCCATGCCAGAGACTATGACCTCCGTTATGCGCTCTGCACAAAGAGATGGGTCTCTGACATGGAAGCAGTAATCATTCCATGGAAAATCAGAGTAGTACTGCCTTAGGTCTTCCCACTTAGCTGAATTGAGATGCCAGAAGCACCTCAGCTTAGGTGGGTCCCGAAGCGGCACCGGAGCGATAGGACAGGTTACATAAATAAGATTGTGATCGGAGGAACCCAACGGAGAGAATAGTTTCACAGAGTAAGCAGAAAGGTTAGTAGTTAGGAAAATATCAAGAATGTTGGGCGTGTCTCCAAGGCGGTCAGGAATACGGGTAGGGTGCTGCACCAGCTGCCCTAGGTCTTGGAGGATAGAAAAGCTATAGGCTTGTTCACTAGGTTGCTCAGTGAAAAAAGATGAGTGCCAATGCTAGTGGTGAACATTGAAATCCCCAAGAATGGAAATTTCTGCT
>JACEEZ010022446.1:0-25961 GCA_016584305.1 Chionoecetes opilio | reverse complement strand
CTTCCCTCGCGCGCCTCATTGCACAAGACTTTCTACTCATACTTTTTCCTATTCTGTCCATCATTCTGTCCTGATGCAAAAGTAAACCAGTTTCTGCATTTTTTTATCCCTTGCACTGATGAACTCTGGAACTCTCTTCCTGTTTCTATTTTTCCACCTTGTTAAGACGTAATTTTTTTCAAAGAGGGAAGTGACAAGACCTCAAGAGGGACGTGACCTCCCAAACTAAGTTGGCCATCCCCTTTTCTATATTTATTTTACTGTCTTCTTTATAGTGACTGACAACTAAACGGGCTTATTGTTATTTCTTTTTAATTTTGCCTTTGGGCAGTCCTTCGTGATCTAAAAAAAATATAGAAAAAAAAATGCAATCTGGAGGAGGTCACTGGAGGAGGAGCTACACCATCACCTATCAGATCTGATTCTACATGGCTGGGTTCCGAGAGAAGAGGGACTGGATTTCCAGTGGACGCATCCAGAAATGATGCCACGGGACTTGGAGTCAATTCTTGTCAATAACCTCCCCAACTTTGTGGATGATGATATAGAAGTTGAAGAGCTTGAATCACCAGGTTCTCAGCCACGAAGATGAACATTTTTATGAACTTGAAGATTATAATGAAGATTATAACTATTGTAGTGCTACCAAAAGCTTTTAACTCTGTCCATCGATTTAACCCATTTTGGCATCAGTTCTAGGTTTTTGACACATTCAAATAACAATTTAATTATCAATTTTAATATCAATTAATTACCTCAAAAACAGTTTGAATACATAAGTAACTCTTGTTTTTAGCCTAACTGGTAGAAAAATGGCGTTGTATTCAGTTTTTCCCCCGTCCGCCAGCAGCCATCTTTAATATATATTTATGGTTACTAGCAACCATAAATAGATTGACTAACAGAGCTTTTCTTGTTGCTTAGATATCAAAGTAACTGAAAAAAATTATGGCAGGTATAAAGAAGGGAAGGGGGGCCTTTTCGGTTTCTGGCCCATGGTCTATGACTCTATAGAAGTGCTATTCAACCTGGGTGGACAGTCCACCTTAAGGTGGACGAGACTAAGTGAAGGGTGGACAGGTGGGTGGACGAGATCATGCCCACGCGTCAGTATAGATCAATGTTTTTCTGATTTTGAAGTCTTTGATACCTATATGAGATTATGTGGCTGAGAACATGATGATGGTATGCAGACAGCAGAACAGACACTGGAGTTACGAATGTCCCACTTGATTACCAGACACCTTACGTTGATGCAGGAAAACCTTGATTTATATGTCCAATATACCTGTAAGCATCCAAGATGTGGATGCTTACTCCATTTTCAGATGATGGAACTGATCATTCTGATGCTCTATTGGAGCTTCGAGTGGATTATTTTCAAAAAACTTTCAAAACATTTGGCCATCCCGACTACCTGGCAGCAGTGGCCACATATCTGGGAGGGTTTAGGCTAAGTTTAGTTAAATTCGGCGGTGGGGTGATTTGGGGGTACACATTTTTTAATTTTTTTATTTTGTATACATTTTTGGGTTTTCACACCATATTTTTTTTAATCAGTTCCTACATAACGTTAATTATTTATTAATTAAAAATAGGTTAATTAATTGTAAGATACATAAATTTAAATGTGTAATTGTTTAATGCAATAAATTTTCATATAGTATGTTTTTTCATTTGCCAAGTTCGGGTACCTCGTACCCATGTTTAGTGCTGACGTTACAAGAACATAAATTTAGTGTTCTAGGGTTAAGTTAATTAATTCCTCATTCATACGGGACATCAACAAGGGCAGATCTGGGTGGCTATTATACAAAGTACAGTCGTCAGCAAACAATATGAACTGATATAATGGACAAGAATTTACTATATCATTGATGAATAGGATTAAAAGTAGCGGGTCTAGTATGGATCTTTGAGGCACACCGTATGATATGTCGAGAGAAACAGAGGAATTGTCATTATAGCAGACAACCTTCTAGCGATTACCAAGGTAGGACTGAAACCATTGATTTGCTACTCCTCTAATGCCGTAATGCTCTAACTTGTGTGATAGAATATGATGAAAAAATGGGTTGGGTCGCAAAGAGGCTCGAAGATCTTGTAGAAGGCGATTTTCACATCATGCTGCTGTTCGTATGCAGGGACCTCTTTAGATAATGCGATTTTTGGATAATATAATGTAAAATATACCCATATACATCGTTTTTTAAACTTTAAATTATTGTATCTATAGCATATAATATATATATATATATTTAGTAAAGCAAAAAATAAAGGGATAAAGGGTTAAGCACACCGACTGATTCCTGAATATGCTTACTGCTATCCAGTATTAGTCAAGTGTACATCAATTAGCGACAGGGATTAACTTTTCACTAACCTTAAACAATAAATGCAAAACAAGATGAAAAAAGAAAAATCATCAGATGACAACATCTGATTAACAAATTCGAGTTCAATGTCATATTTCAGAGATAATATCTCCATATTTAAATACGTTAGCTAACGTTAGTAGTGGTAGTAGTAATAGTTGTTGTTGTAGAAATAGTAATAGTGGTAGTAGAAGTAGTAGTAGCAGTAATAGTTGTAGTAGTACTTATGTTCTAGAACTAAATAAGTACTTTAGTGCTTAATGAACATATGCGACATTTGATGTCTCATATCGGATTTCGTGTTTTCATCTGAAAATGTTCCTTCTCTCATCAAGACTATTAATTTAACTAAAATTTAGATTTGCTAAAAATGCTGACAGTAGTCTTTCTCCTAATCCCTCCTACTTATTCTGCTTCTCAGTTACCGTTCAAAGTTTTTCTGTCTTCTCTTATATTTATTAAGTATTTTTTTTTTGGCCAGGATATTTAGGTATTTAGTTTATTAACAAATGGCTGTCCCTTTACTACGAATCTCTTACATAACATGTGTTGTTTATCACTCGTCTAATACTTCTTACCACTTAACTTAATTACCTTACCACTGAAATTACCTTTTTTGCAGGTTATAAATTTCAAATATCTCTTCTTCTTTTTTAATAGCACTTAGTTGTTTTCTGCGCCACATTTAAAATTCATTGGATATTTATCACTATACATTTGAATTTCATATATCAATCCTAGCTGAATCAACATCTATGAAGTTCAATAAATTGTTACAATATTTTTCAATGAGACGCGTAACGTACTCATACATATTATAGGCTCTGGGGGGGAGTTCGTGTACATGGCTCTTTTAGAGCATTACCCTAAATTTTATTGTTATATATGTCAAGGCCGTCAAAAAAAGTTTGGGTAACACTTCCAGATCAGGTACAGTTTTTCCGCAGAGCCCGTTGAAGATTTTTGGTCGAGCGTCCAGAATCGAAATTGACGATTGTGATTAATGATCAAGCCTTTGATAGTACTAACAACATTTTACGACTATTCAGATACATAAACCTCGGGTTTCAGTGCGAAGTAGCTAAAATGTTAGTGATTTTAGTCCAAAAATCGTTCGAGTTTGAAAATGCCTCTATGTTTGAAGGCTCGACACAAAGTCAATATTATACTTAGAACTGTCATACTTCAACAAAAGTTCCTTATCAAGTCCTCTGACAATTCCAATTCGCATATTGGTTAAAAAAAATTAAGTATGGTGGCGAGGGAGACAAATATAACCGAGAGTCAACCTTAACTTAAGTTGCCGCGTTTAGCCGCGTTTAGCGATTTCGGTCAAATGATCATATCTCTCCAAATAATTGTCTTAGGAAGTAAATGTTGGTGTGTATATGTATGTTTTTGACCCTAAGGAATTGATTGACACTATTTTTAAGTTGTTTGGAGTTGATCTGATTATCATAATGCCAAATTGTCAAGTTGTGAGCCTATAACAAGGCACCTAATGGAACACCACACTAATTGTGAAAAGTTTATTGTTCACAATAGACTACAAGGTTAATTATTTATCATCAATGACAACATTACCATGTCCACCTTAACTAAATACACTACACCCGTTCTATAGAAAGTCCACTGACCCTATTAACATGACTAAACAAACGGGTTTTTGCAAACATTCAGTGACCCTTTGTTGCAGCGACAGAATTTGATGCACTTGACTCCAGCCGTCCGACAAGGGCAACTGGACCTGGCACATTTTTCACAGGAACAGAAGACCGACCATGTAGCCTCCAGCGTTTTCCAACTTGTGGAAGGTATCATATGACTATTGTCCTGGTGATAACCGCACACTTCTGGTTTCAGTTGCTCAATAGTTCCTGGCTCGAGATGGTTCTCCAAGGCATGCATGGTGGTGTAAGCGTTATACAGCCCACGCTGGAGATGAGGTTGAATACCTTGACTGGTTGGGGTCAAGCTCTGCAGCGAACTGCATTTGCTGTAGTGGAACATTTAAGCTCGGTGATCTGAGAAATTGGTAGCCTCACTTGATTTTTTCAGCACTTTCACTAAATAATGTTCGGCGTTGCGAATCGCGGTTCGGGAAAGCGATGGCGATGTCCCAAAGTGTTTCAGGAGCTTCACTGACTCTGCCTTTAAGGCAGCTTTCTTGGTGCCAACTCTGCTCGTGATGTCGCACCCTGTAAGGCTGTGCAGAGCCGGCAGAACTGCACAAAGTTGGGCACCCATTCGCTTGAACAATACGTGAAGGGGCACATACCGAGTGGTATCACCTACCCCAGCTCGAACCCATAGCTGTGACAGATCATGTTGCAGGAAGACAGACATATGGTACAGTAGTGCCACAATAACGTCTGTATCATTGCAGATAACTACACAAACGGTGTGTCCTGCCTGTAACGTGTCCATCACATGAATGGGAATGCGAAGATCGGCTTCTTCATATTCAGATTGAAGGTGAGCTAGTACTGTCTCTCGACCGCCGTGAACCCTGACACACTGCCAGTTGTCGTCTTCTCTGGTCAACTGACCGATAATACTCGGGTACTGTCGAGTGTCAGGAGTGTTTTGCTGAAGATGGCCATATATCAGTTTTTCTAGAAGAAGCTTGTTGTTGCTTGAAGGCCAGAATATCTCCATCTGTTTTGGTAGTGGTGTTTTTGGATCGATTGAGCTGTGTTCGATGGGGATCGTGTTCGTGCGCCTCATTCTTTCACTATCCTTCACCGAGGGCTCATCAGAATACATGTCGAACACGTAGTCACATCTCCCAAACTGATGCTATGCCTCTGTGAATGACAGTAAGCGCGAAACGAGCTCGTGGAAGTTACAGATATCGGTCACACGAACCTTGCGAACATTGGCCATGACATCTATAAGAAACGCACTGTTTGTTTGATGTACATAGTTGTAATCGTCAGGCTTGAGATGACTCTCCATCTCTTTGAGCAATTGGCTTTTGTCTGGCTTAGTCATCAGCCCGTCTTCAGTGAACAGGAGTGGGGATGGTGATACGTCATACTTCAAAAGATCCTCGGTGGTTAGGCCACGATCACGGGAGATTTCGATGGCTTTCTCAGCCATGTTCATCTCTTTTACTGTCTTCTTGATAGTCTTCGTTGGCTTGCTGCTGTTACTTTTCATTGTTTTCATATTCATTCGGTGAATTGTGTCACTGATCCTCGTTGTCTTTTGAATGAATCTTTCGAGGCGGAATTTCCGGTAAGTATCCTCTCCTTTCGTGAAGGCATTCAGCAGGTCGTTCCTGATGTCTTGTGCCAAGATTTCTTGTGTCACGAAATTTTGCAGCGTCGTGGAACATCTAGGGGAGAATGGCGAACCCTTCTCCTGTATGAATCTGACCATTGCCTGGACATGGGATTCATTGCGAATTGTGGTAGTTTGTGATGACTGGTGGTGGTTGTACGACTCATGAGTAAAATCTACTACGCTAGCATTTTCACGATGCAGGTTCTTCACTGCCATCATTTCGTGGTAAATCAGGTCCCATTGGGCCACATACTGCTTCTGCCTGGCATGCCCGATGACTCCATCGCTGCATTTAGAGGAAAGATTGATACTTTGCTCCAGTTTCTGGTCACCACCTACGGTTGTGAAGCGGCCAGCTTTGTCTTTGATGGAGAAATTCCCATTTGAGAACTTCTCATAGACCGATGGTGCTGTTTCGGACAGTCGACGCATGTCTTCTATGTAGATGGAACACCAGCGCAGGTAGTTTGTTGAATCAAATGCAACAAATAGGTAGAGTGCACGTTGTACAGCATCAAGATGGAGTTCCCATATCCCCTCGCGATCAGCTCTCATTAGATCGTACACCACATTCATCATACGGAGGAACTGGTTCCAGAAGTTGAAGTTTTCATTTTCAGCAGACCGAGTTTTTCTGAAGACATTCAGATCTCCGATCAACTGACTGGAGGCGGTAGCAAATTTGTCCATGTACTTCTGGCTTGCACTGGTGTTCTTATTTGCGACACTTGTTCTGAGGTTTATCAAGATTGAAAAGCTCTGCTGCATACTGCTCCACACCTTTTGTCTGCGAAGAATTCCTGGCACAGAAAACGCTCGAATGCTTCTGAAAGAAATTGCATGCCTTCAAGAGAACGGCTGTAATGACTTCCGCTGAGAACTAAGTTCTGAATGATGGTTGGACCAAATACTCGTGCCTGTAGCCAAGTGGTGTCTGCTCCACTTCCAGACAGGTATTTGCCGATACATTTGAGAACAATTTTCACCAAATGAAATGATCCCAGAACTGGTACAAGCGTCTCAAATTCTTGCGCATGCCTCATCTGAATTTCTCTCACTATGTGGTACACTCCTTCATCACAATACAAAGGTATTTCTTGTTGAACCAACTGTCAACCAAGGTCCACGAAATTCTTCATTGCAGAATACACAGTGGCATGTTCAGTGACGGCATACGGAAGCACGGGGACGAATGCAAGATTTTTCACCGGAATGTTCTTTCAGTCAAACGACTTGCGGTGGGATTGCACTCCAAGACGGAACGACGGATTGAGGATATATTGATACCTTCTTTTTGGCATACTCGAGCGAGTGAGGAACCAGGTGGTCGTCCTTTCAGTTCGCTCCGTAAGCTTTTGCAGATTGTAGATATCATTCACTTTGTATGACGCGAGGATGTGGGATGCGTGACCCCCTGATTGTGGAAAATTGAGAGTATTGACATGTAGGATCTGAAAGCTGTGGCCCGTGTGTTACTTGTGTTCAGAAATGTTTGAGACGTACAGTCACGTGTCATGCTCTGAGAACCCTCGTCTTCGTGGTCCAGTTGTCATAGCTGCCAGGACGTGAATTGTCTAGGCGTCAAAGGGACTCGGTAGGCAATGCTCTTTGTTGTGTGTGCTGGAAGATGCGAGGTCGTGTGATACCTTATGGAGCTCCGTGTACGGAGTGCCCAGTTTCATGTTTAATATGAGTCACGATATACCTCCACGTCCAAGGCATGGACAGACTATCATTTTTTTTTTTTCCAATTTTTTTGATTGCATGGGTGTTCTCTTTTCCCCACAGTGATGACGCTAATACACGTTTGGAGAGAGACTGCCAATTCGACAAGTCGTGTGGATAAGTTGCCACACTGTCGCTTGATATCATCGCTATCGTCCTCTCGCATTTCATATCAGCAAACCTTTCCTGGGTCTGACTGATGATGCGTTGTTTGTAGGTTCAGGTTTGAACATTGTACAAACGTCAAAAAAAAACTAAGTCCAGATCGGGATATCCATGTCATACAGTGCCAAGCTTAACTCTGAGCTCACAAGTGTCTGCTGTCCAAAATCGTATTCACAAGAGACTTCCGTATACACAAGCAAATACTTGTATGGCTCAACAGAATGGATTGCGTTCAGCAATGCATTTGCAGTTACGTGGGGGCACACCAAAACACCATCATTTGACTACGCAGAGCATCAGCGATATGTAAATCAAATCACTCCATATTGATAATCAAGAATATTTCACAGCTTGTGCGAAAGCAAATTGGTCATCAATGCTATTCAAGTGGTTCGGATAAACCACACAACTCGTAGCCGTTGCCATTTTCAGGCCTTCTCTATCAGACACAACCGATTCAACCAAGGTGTTGGTTGATAATTGTGCGTGCTAACTCCTGGATCTGAGCGTTACGTGTACAGTACTCGATCATGCATTCGTTGATAATATAAATCTGCGCCAAACCAAAGAACATGATCTTGAAGGTCGCAGGTACGAGTGTAGACTTCATCTGGAAAATAGTAGTTGCAGCAGAAAGTACGAAGCACGTTGAGATTCGCAGATGCGAAATTATGTACGAGTTTGGTATGATTTGATTGTCACAGATAATACAATATATGTCACGCACGCTGTTGCTGTCGGGCCAGTATTGGGCGGGTGCGGGCAGTCTGGAGTGAGTGTTTCTATACCGATGTGTTCTGCTGATTCAATGATGATCGTGGACTTTGAGCACCTCCGTCTCGTAAGTCTATCAAGAAACAGATTTCATAGGTAATCTTGAACAGGCATCCGTATAATGGTAAGAACTGTCTCATACAAGTTTCAGCTTGGAAACATTGATAATTGTGATGTCACGGGCCTTCGGATCACTTTTACACCCTGGGTACTAACAGTGTTATCAGCATTTGGTGTATGACAGATGATGCACTATGACGTCAATGAAATGTCTGTGGATGACTATGATAGGCGACTGATTCCATCGTGAATCCATGTGTATGGTTGAGGCGTTGAAGACGATTGGTCACCCCTCAGGCAGCAAGCAGAACCGACAAAAAAACTCAGGATCCTGGGAAAGAAATAATAAATTAATATTCATCAAGTTTATGAACAACATACCATTTCAATAAACGATTGCTTTCTCTAATATGTGCGCAGTCCATGCCTTACCAATACCAACAGTTATGTTCTCCAAATATTTTTTGAACAATTGGCATTATGATAAAAGTAATAGATCAACTCCAAACACTAAGAATAGGTCAATCACTTCTTAGGGTCACAACATACAATAGACACCAACATTTATTTCCTAAGACCAATTGGAGAGATATGATAATTTGACCGACTCACACGCGGCTAAGCGCGGCAATTAGTTAAGATTGACTCTCTGTATATGGTCTCCCTCGCCACCAATACTAAATTTTTTTTACCAATATGCGAATGAAATTGCAGAGGACTTGATAAGGGAAAACTTTGGAGAAGTATGACAGATCTAAGTATAATAATATTGATTTGGCCGCACCCTTCAAAATAGAGGGCATTTCAAACTCGACGATTTTTGGGACTAAAATCACTAACATTAGCTAATTTCGCATGAAACCCGAAGTTTATGTGTCGAAAACTCATAAAATTGTAGTACTCTCAAGGCCTAACAATTAATCACAATGAATAACTTTTGTGGACCTGATGGTGGGTTATTGCATGAAACTACAATATCGTCATTTTCGATTCTGACGCTCGTGACCAAAATCTTTAACGGGCCTCTGCGGAAAAACTGTACCTGAATCTAGGAGTGTTACCCAAACTTTTTGACGGCCTTGAATAATAACAATACCCATGTTGGGAAATACTAAAAGAGCCATATACACGAACTTCCCCCACAGAGCCAGGCTACAAGGCAGAGAGGTAACCTGACACCAACCTTCCCTACACCTCCACAGCTTCCCGTCGTTTACTTTCATTTACTTTGTATATTCTTTACGCACGCTTATTGTATGTGTATATTCTCACAAGGTCTTCTGATACAAGTTTATACCATAAAGAGCATAGGGCTTTATAGGCGAAATATAGAGCATTGTATTATCAATACACATACTCCCTCCCACCACGCATACCTCCACCCTGAAATAATATCCGAATCCCAAAACCCCCAAAAAATCACAAGATATCTCAAGGCTTTGAAAAACATTGAAACTGTATCCTAAATACGGTACACCATGCTACCTTGAGATCTAAAAAATACTGGATAAATACTCGATAATCCCCTCAAAATCCCAATATCTTGGAAAAAATCCAAGGAGTGACATCCCTGACACTTCAGTATAGTCACTCGCAAGCGGTTTGGTGCCATTCGCGCCAGATATTTTAACTCCTGACCACACCACACCACAAACCCCATACGTTTGGTTAAGATAGATATATGCCGGATGCGGGATTTTGACTCCTTGACGTTGATGTCATTTTCATCCAATTCTGTAATGGTCACTGTGTACTCACTTTGCCGCACTAAAAGGTAAAGAGTGGAGCATACGCTAAGCTGCGCGTGGCATTCAGCAGATCATCCTCCCCCATGGCATTAGCCCTTAGAGCCTGTGGTGAGTGAGGAACCGTTACCCCGATGACACAGGGCTATGTGTGACACCCGGTTACCACAGTTACCTTCCACGGGTTAACCCCCAGGTACCCATTGATCAAACCCCGAATGAAGGAAGAGAGCGGGTAGGCTGTTCAACGACTTTCCCTGGCCCGGACATCGAACCAGGGTCCGCAGATTCGTAGCCAGGGCACAATAAGCCACTGCACCCAACGGAGTGGACATCTTTGCCGCGTGGCGACCAACAAAAATTCACAGACTACCGCAGTCCCCGTTCAAAGATATGTTGGATCGAAGGTGTTATCCAAAATTCCCGTTCACGTGCGAACTCGCGTTATTCCTCGTTCCTAAAAAAATTACGGACAGTTAGACCTGTAATCAATTTCCGGGCGAGTGAATGAAGTCCGGAGGATGATAGGTTTCCCTAAAATACCTTTAGCTTCCCTAAGAATACCTGTTAATGTCATTAGGACAGGGTAGCACTATGTGCAGTAGCTTGATTGGTTAGAGCTACTGCAGGTGCCCATGGCTCCTGCATCTAAGGAAAATTACTGCCTTTAGTACTCCTAGTGGACACTACGAGTGGCTTAGAATGCCATTGGTTAAGTCAGCCAAGTATTAACTTTTCAAAAGAATGATTAATAAATTTATTTGCCGATATGCTAGGCAAAAATGTCTATCGCCTACGCTTGATGATCGTATAATTATTGCAGCAAGACTCGGAGTATCATTTTTTTTCATTTTCTCATTCACTCATGCAATTGGCAAGCAGTACTCCTGAATCGAAAGATGCTGAAACTCAAAAATAAATGACTAAATGTGAATTCCTTAGAATTAAGAATAAGAAAGGTGAATCACCTTTTTCAGGCTAGGTGGTAAATGGTGAGACCTCATACCAATGTCAGGATCAAATTTACTCAGTACAAATTCCGCGACATTCGAATGTAGACAATGTCCGTTCTTTCATTGGGTTGTGTGGATACATATAGATATTTAAATCCAATTTGCGCGTTGCATCGCCCCTAACAAACCTATTAAAAAGGACGTGCACTTTAATGGAATGGTGTAATAAAACTCGTTACAAGATATAAAAGTCGCCCTACTACTGGCCCTGTGTGCATTCCCACACTATATAGTTCCTTTGTTTCTTTACACGGATGCCCTGCTTAGGGTTGGGTGCTGTATTGATGCACAACGACGCACGCGTAAAAAAATTCGCGTATTGCGTACCAAGTAGACTTACTTCCGGCAGAGTCTAATTACTCAGTTACTCACCTAGCGTCACTCGCAGTTGCAGTAGTAAGGCATTTGACAAAGTACCACACGAGCTGTACTCTTAAATAAGTTTAAGGCCATAGAATAGATGGGAATGTTCTCGTTGGATCAGAGCTTGGCTAAGTAATAGGCAACAAAGGGTTACAATTAATGGTTCGTAAATCTGAGATGGGGACAAGTGATAAGGTGGAGGTCCACAAGGGATCTGTTTTGGGCCTTTTCCCCCCCATATTACTATTTGTGATTTACATCAACGACTTGGATAGTGGGATTAACAAGTGATTCAGCAAGTTTGCTGATGATACTAAGTAGTAGGATTATTGGATCACAGTTGATGTAAAAAATATTGTAGGGAGACTATAGATAAACTAATTAGTGGGCAGGTCAGATGGCAGATGGAATTTAATATTGATAAGTGCAGCGTTATGAATGTTGTAGAAGGGACCTGGTAATAGATACACACTACGCAATGTATCGCTGAAAATGATCAGAAGGTGAAAAAGATTTGGAGTGAGGGTGAGCCCAGACTCCGACCTAGGAAACCAAAAGATCCTTTCGTACTGCAGAAGGTGAAATATTTGAAAGAATTGTGCGGTTTGGAAACAAGCATGAAATTGCAGACAATTAAAATGGTGCTGGGAAGTTATTTGCTGATAGGACCATTCCAGATTCAGTCAATGAGCGGAGGCCTGCCATTTTACAAAAGGGCTGCCAAAAATATCTTCTAGAAGTTGTATCCGCGCATAGCAATGGTGCTCTGTGCAACTCTTTTATGTTTTTCCTCTACTTGTTTTTTCTCTTAAGTTTTTTCTCTCTAAGTGCATATGTAATTGTTTATTGGGTACAATAGATGTGGTATTAGTCACAAGATTAATTAGAATAAATACATTTTTAATATATTTGGAGCCAGAAGGCTCACATGATGGTATGTGACTTATTGGCCTTGGATCAGGAATGCAGGTCGTAGACTTTATGTCTCATTTAATATAGACTCCAGCTAATTTAATAACTTGCACATATTTTGACATATTCTTTCGCTTTCAGGTGTGACAATGCCAAAGTTTACAAGGTGGTGGATCCTGAACAGCCTGGGACTCAACACAGGGTCTAGCAACTGACTGGAGCAGTGCGTTCTTTGTCAGGAAGGACACGTCAGAGGTGCTGCACTGTCCAGCCGAGTCTACACGTGACACACAGGAGCAGGGTACAAGACAATGCTGAGCTTTCGTGTAGTTTGGCAGGATTGGCGTTTGCCCACATCAATCATCTTTCAAGGCTGAGATGGGAATGGCATTCTTTTTGGAGAAACACTACAGCGGCCGACAAGGCCAAGTGTCACGACGCATGTGGCTCCTCTACAACAGAACAAAAAAAAAAAACACACTACAGCGTGCAGAGGAGTGTAAGGAAACCCCCAGAAGATGCGCTGAGACTCTGCTATAGCTCCAAGAAGCACCCGCAGAGTGATGGTAGAAAGTGCTTCCGACGAGACAGTTTCTTCTGTGACAAACCGGCACCAGATGGGGAGTCTTTGACCCGAAAAGCATCAACATTTGGCTGAGATCAATGTCAGGAGACTGCAATGAAATTGCAAAACAAATCCCTACAGCCAAACTGAGTGCAGGAGACTTGATGGCACAAGGAAGACGGTCCCATCTGCCTGCTGCTCTCATTGTACAAAAGAGCTAGAGAAACAAAAAAAACATATGAAGAGTCTGGTGGGACAAAATGAATCATGGGCCTTGCATTTGCTTGAGGGGTATCTTATATGAAGATACTCGCATGGACAGTTAGTTGCACCCATCTTCAAACTCAGCGACCTGGTCGATTGTACACAACAAGGCTAGAACAAACCTTGAACTGATGTTGCAGGACGGTCCACCTCCACTTAGCCTCCAAAAAAGAGAGTACTGGCCACTTTCAGACAATAGGAGCTCACAAGCAGGGCGAGATGAGTCCTCATTTCAACGAAGATGTTAGACAAAGCACTGAGGAAAGGCATGTGAGCATGATGCTGATGGTGATGCTGTTCATCTTGCCAGGGCGCGAACATAGTGATGACGAGAAGTTCAAGATGAAAAACCAGTTTGGTGGTTCCTTTGAAACCCAACATCCAGGAAGATTCTGTTCCAGTGATCTTTGTTAGCGTATAGTTGCTATGTGTTGAAGCGGCCAAATATCAAGGCACAGTCAAGCTCTTCACAATGCCCCCAGCAGTGCTCACGAATTTCCCAGCTACTGATGCCAACAGCAGGTACGACGTCGGGAGAATCAGCAGGCCCCATGTAAAACAAGGTACAACGAGAAGGAAAAAACACTTGCCCATCTATTGGGTGTGATGGTCCAACACGAAGACTCGCAACGTGAAAAAAGGGGAGACCGTTGTATGATTGGGATTGAGTATTTCCTATAGACCGGGGGCTGGCCATCTCAAATGAGCTTGGCGACAGATCTGCCATTACTACAGATGGAGAAAGCGTTTGTCTTCCTGAGCTGAAAGGTGGTATCTACGAATGCTGCAGTTGATGAACATGACCACAACCCCAGGTCAACCCAGTGCGCAACGACTCATTCCATGGAACTGGAATATCGCTGTCAACACCCAGACAACGACTCAGATGGAAGCTTCCGGGCTGTTGCCCAACCCATCGTGATGATGCTGGTGCCAAGAAGATTCAGCATCTCTCCCCGAGGACTACACCAATGTACCTCATGTGCTCTTCCAAGCAACACCCACGGTGCCAAAAGCAAGAAGGTCCAAACCTTAGAGACTGTCAGATCATCCCTCAAGTTGCGGAAGGATATCGGTAAGGTTTCATATTATTCATTAAACATTATCCCATTTTATTTACAATCAAGGCACTAAATTACCAAATGTACATACATTACATGTTTTAAATAATATGTTCATTTTCTGCTTACAGCTGGTGGCGCACCTGAAGCAGGTGCGTTGACGCTGACACCTGAATGAGGATAGATGATTCTGGGCTGCATACCATGCAAGCCAGCAAGAAGCCGACCACCAGAAGACATTGAATGTGGCTCTCACGTCCTTGCTACCCCTTTCATGTACCAAGGCAATATTCGATAGCCATGATTCGCCAATCAATGGACATCGTGAAGACGGCAGTTGATGCCTGAACCATGGCCAGATCCCAGTCCTCACATGGACCTAGCCATCACCACTCTGGCAAAGCAGATCCAAGGGAGCTGGCACAAGTTATGGTGAGGATCGATTCGTAGGGTGAGGTTTGGTAGGCCTACCAACATCGAGATGGCGTCCCTCAAGGTCCTTGGAGTCTTCTGGAGGGGCAGCGGCTGGACAGGAGCACTCGTCAGGCCAGGGTTGCTACCAGTGGAACAGCAGATTGCGTTTTAAAAAGCCATCCCACGTGCACGCACAATGACGGGCCACCAAGTCACAGCCAGTAAGCCTGCATCAATTCAGCAGAGTGCCTACAGGAGTTACATCAGACCTTGGAAGATGCAAGTGAAGTGTGCCATTGAAGATGGTGTGATGCAAGGGTCCGATGCGTGGTGTCGGGATGTCCTCAAATTCCAATTCTGGTACTTCATCCTGCAGCTGGAGCTGGCGTGCTGGTATAACGTGAGAGCGATACGTGAGGCCGATTCCTGCTCACATAGAGGCCCTGTCTAAGATCGTCCCTCTGGTTCTCGCACGGACCATACACACTACTCGAGATGGGTGCCGATCCCAACCTACGAGATGGGTCACTGAAGCAGCTCCATCCCGATGTCTATGCTGAGTTTCTGAAGGGGAACTTGTCGTCAAGAAGTCGAGGTGCATTCTTGCTGTTGCTATTGACCAGGCCCATGAGAAAAAAACCAGAACAATGCTTCCGG
Source organism: Chionoecetes opilio (assembly GCA_016584305.1). NCBI lineage: Eukaryota > Metazoa > Arthropoda > Malacostraca > Decapoda > Majidae > Chionoecetes > Chionoecetes opilio. The sequence goes on along the minus strand of JACEEZ010022446.1, from coordinate 10,580 downwards.
AAGGGAGTACCGGCGGTGCGTGGGCCTGACGGAGAACCCTGAAGCTCTTGCGCTGGATGGTATCTGGTCGATGATGGCTAGTTAATTCAGGAATTCGAGGGATCACCCGAGAAGAGGGAGCGACACAGTGACGTCACCATGAACAGAAAGAGGGACATGCACAGATAGCATTGCCACAAGATGTGCGATCACTGAGCGAGCATGAAGAGATGGGGAAACCCACAGTCGTGAAACAAGCATTGATTCTCCTTGTCCTGAACAGCAGAGGACGTTGTGGACACAGCAGTGGCAGGACACAGTGCGACAGATGGAGAAACTTGGACTCGAGCAGTATGAGAACATATGTGAAGAGAGGCCTGTGAATCAGACAGTTGCTATCACAGATCCATCTCCCCCAAGCGGAACAACTCCCATCTTTTCAGGCGCCACAATCAGAGAGAAGTCAAGGAAACAGCTACAGATGTCATCACTGAAGAAGACGTCGCTCTTCTACAGGATGTACATTGCGGGCCTCAGATACGCCATGGTGATTTGGACGAGTTCTTTCAAGCACGAAAACCAGCCTTGTCCACGTCTATGTCTCAGATGGGTGGCCTGAGAAAACTGGAACAAAGTCTGACTGATGCTCTGCCGGGAAACTTTTTTCCAGTGAAAGAGGATCTCTCCACCCCAGAGTTACAGTTCAACATCCTGTGTATGGTGCTGCCATCATCAACATGCTGCGACCAGGACTGCAAAGTAAATGCTCAAGGTTATGTCCTCACTGAGTCTTCGTGCCGTTAGTCACATCCCAGCTCAGCAGTAGACAGACTAGACCATATGGTCGGGATCTGTACATGGCAGGACAGCTGAAGGACGGACACACTCGCAGCAAGAGGAGGAAAGGGAGTTAGGAAGACGAGTCGAGCCATCAAATTGCAGTTCCTGGGAAACTGGCAAGAGTGTTCTCCGCATCAACGGACAACCAAGACGGAGAGTTCTCCTATCCCTGGCTTCTAACGTGGCAGACATGACACCAACAAACATCTCATCACCACACAAGGCACTGGCGTTCTTTGCTCCAAGCGCCAGGAAGTAGTTAGCTCTCAGCGCATGCACGATGAGGAGGCTGACACTCGTATTCCTCCTGCACCTACAGATACCGACCAACAGGGGCTACAGCAAGTGTCAATACGCCACAGTTTTGATACAAGACGTGGTAGTCCTGGCCATAGCATCAGCCAATCGCCTTCAACATCTCTGAACTGTGGATTGCCTGGAGCTGGGAAGAGATTCAGGTTCATCGCTGCTCATGAGATCGCCAAAGCTCTTGGTCATGATGATGTGTGGCCTTGCGAGTTCCACGCCTTCACTGGATGTGACCACGCGACTGACACCCGGTGTCCTGTTTTGGCCGTAGGGGCAAGAAGACTGTTGAGACACCTGGACCACCATATGGAGACGTCAGCACCAGCATTCTGCGCCTTGGGGCCAGCCAGACCACGTGCATTGACGAGTGAGCAACCCACTGGAGCGATTTGTGGTCTGTGTACGATCGCACCAGCACAGAGGAGGGTGTGAACCAGGCAAGAAACAGCTGTTCAGCAAGAAAGGCAGAGCTATGATGGTCTGCCTCCTACACAGGCTGCACTCATCCAACACACCAAGAGAGCTGTGCTACCAAGATGGTCACTGTTGGGCCCAAATGAGACCCCTGCCTTTTTTTCACCCCCCAGGCGCTTACGTAACCAAGCGAATGGGCGGAACAAGAAGCCTGGTGGTGGATGGAGTATAACGTGGACGACCCTACCAGAAGCATCAGAAGCTTGCAGGGAATCTTGCGATGTGGCTGCAAGCACGGCTGCAGGGGGAAACGCTGCAAATGCCAGAAGGCGGCTCTTCAGGGATCACAGCTCTTTGTCAGGGCGGGGACAGTGCTCTGAGGTGACGCAGCTCACAGAGAAACGTTCATACTGTTTGGGACACCAATTCAATCCTATTGACTTGCAATTAGACTATAATAAAAAAAAAAAAAAAAAGCTATGTGTGTACCTCTGCTACTACAAAACAGAAGAAATAATTCTGGTTGTTTGACGCACCTTGACGAAGGTCCTGATTTTCAAAATCGTAACATGACGTAAAATGATAATTCTTATTTCTAGCTCAAACTAGTATTATTGCCATTGCAACTGTTTATGTGGGACCGAAAAATTACTGATGTATGATTATGATACAAAGGAAAACATCCCACCCCCTCCCCCCCCCCCCCCCCCCCTTTCCCCTCCACCCCTAGAATTGATGTAACCTACAATATCAAAGAATTTCAAATAAGCGATAGCGGCCATCTTGAAAATGGCGCCATTTTTGTCACAGTCGAATCTGAGTTGGCCCTAAATCTGAAAATCACCACTGAGGCATAGTCTACCTGGGACCAAATTCCATGCTTGTTTCATCAAACCCACAATACTTTCCCCTATCTGCAGTACTATTTGTAGATTTTGGCCAAATAAACGGACCCGGTGAGCCAATCTGTGATACCTGAGTCATTTGTACCTGTGGTACTGCAAACTAGTTCAGATGCTGTAATAGCCGGTCCCCCCGGGAAAAGGGAGCGTACTCTTTCTGCGGCCATCACTAGTTTTTTTGGCCTAAAAGCGGTTAGATATTTACGCATATGTGGCTAAGTGCGTGAAATGGGCTGAGCATAAGGGTACGGTGCCAAGCAGCACCAATTTTGGAATATCCACCTCCTGAGCGTCCCTGGGACATTTTTGCTATTTATCTGTTTTCAACTTCCGTCTATTCGTCAAGGTCTGAATACCTATTAGTAGTGTTGATCACTTCTCAAGTACGTTGTTTTGGCCCCTGTGATGATAAAACTGCCAAAGCGATTGCACACGCTCTAATCGCCAACTTATTTTGTCCATACTCAACTCCCCGAGTTTTAATGAGTGACAATGGCGCGGAATAAAAAATTGCGTTTCTTAATGAAATCTGTGGGCAGTTCAACATCAAACAAACATTTACAGTAACTTATCACCCTGCCTGCCAGAAAAGGGTTTAGTTGACCCATAGACCACTGTATACCTGGACTGCCCCACGCGACAATGTTTTGAATTGCGGGGCGCATAGGGGCCTGGGGGGCGCCCGACAAAGAGATATATTGGTCTATGGACTATCAAAATAAAACTGGTTTATCAGTATATATGATATACTGTAATCTTTGTAAATGTTTGTTCTATAATATTATCAAATAAAAAACAGTAAAACACGCTAAAGAAATGCCATTACGAGACTCTGAAGAAATATGCATAAACTTGATATTCACTAATCTTCGCCATTTAAAACTTTGCGAGTCAACTTTTATCATGAAGGGTATCAACAGAAGCGCACTTTATTAGCTTTCCATTGCTATATTTCGTTATCTGATAAATTAAATTTGAACCATGCATAATTAGCGTTAAATAAATAAATAAAATCATCAATCAGGTAATTTTCCCGATTGATGATGTTGTTTATTTACTTATATATTTCGTTTTTGATAATTGAATTAGTGCCATGTATAAATTAGCGTTGACTAATATATAACCTCATCAATGGGGAAAAAATTACCCGTTGAGATCTTATTTTTTTATTAATGCTAATTTATGCATGGGTTTTAATTCATTCATCAGATAACGAATATAGCAATGGAAAGCTAATAAAATTGCGCTTCTATTGATCCCTTCATGAAAAAATTGACTCCCCAAATTTTTTTTAAAGGCTAAAATTTGAAGTGAATTTTAAAGGTTCATGCATATTTTTTCCATTTCGTAAGGGCCCATTTTTTTAGCGTTTTTTACTTTTTTTTTATTTGAAAATTTTTATAAAACCCAAAAAATTTTACAAAGATTACATAATCAATATACTGATAAACCAGTCTAAAATGATCCGTATATATATATATATGAATCCGAGGGGCCCCCCGGGCCTTTTGGGGCCCTTGTGCGGGGGGCCCAAATTTTCCCTTGCGCAGCCAGGTATCAGTGGTCTAGGGTTGGCTTTACGAACGGGAAATCCGGAAGTTTGGGGGCCCCCTTTGCTTGGTGGCTTGCTTGATTTTGGGGACGTTTGGGTTTCCCCCATTTTTGCTGAAATGCTTTTAATTAATTGAAATTTAAAATGTGGCCCGAAAAGGCAAACCCTTTAAATTTTATTTTTTTTGGGTATGGAAAAAAAAGACCCCCGTATGACTTGCTTCGAAACCCTAAAAAACCTGTATAAAATGTTGTGATTATGCTAAGTGCCCAACAAAAGGGTTTTTCTGGGGATTTTATTCCTTGTCAGAGATATTTTTTCAGGTTCAAAAAGGCGGGGGCCCCACTACATTTTTTTCTGTTTTTTTTTCAGAAACTTCTAAAAACTGAAAATTTTCTTTACTGCAACCCGTCCACTCACACAATGGGTTCACCCGGAATACCAGTCAGCTTTTTCCCCCGTGACTGTAAAAAAACTGGGTCCCCCCCGGGCAGGCTATCGCGGGTAACATTTAAATTAAGTTTTCCACGAGACAATTTTTTCACAGCAATATGGGTTTTCCAAACCGTTTAAAAGGGCTTTCTTGGTGTACAAGTCATCCCCTGGGGTTTCCCGGGGGAAAAAATGGGTGGCCCGTAGTTTTGAATGAGAAATTTTTGACTACTTTCCCCCCCGCAGATAAATCATTGGGGCTATAATTAAAGGTTGAAGTCAGAAGAGTAAAAAAACGATTTTTTGGTGTGTCTTGAAAAAATACCAATAATCGAGCCCATCCCGGGGGCTGTTGGCGTTATTAAAACCGTTTTAAAATGTAGCTACATGTTAAAATGCCCCACTTAAAATATTTTTAAAAAATTTTTAAATTATTTTTTGAAAAAAAAATACTGTTTTAAATTTCGAATTTTTAAAAAAAAGTAATAAATATGGTTTTGATTTGACTATGAAAGTTGACTTTCACCTTCCATATGAAGACGACCTTTGATCGTTTGCCCTGAGTAAAGGGGAAAAAAATAGACAAAAAGAGAAAAAAATGGGGGAAAATGGGAGAAATTTGACAGTTTTTGTGGGGACGATGATCGGGTGGGACGCCGCCCAAAAAAGGGCTATGTGCTCAAAACAACCCCGGTTTGCTCTTCACCCTTTTAAAATCCGAGTTGGGGCCTACATGATTGAGTCCCGGGGAGAAACTCTTTAAAATTTGCTCCTAAATGTGTGGGGGCCGGCCTGGTAGTTAAGCAACTCCATGGAAAAAAGTTTGATATTTATTTTTGGGTCCTTGGTTAAATACATTTAATTTATTCACAGGATCGCTTAAAAAAACCAATTGCCAACCTGATTTATACTTTGTAGAAAATGTTTAAATTGCGATGCTTTCATGGCTTGAAACTAACAAAAATTTTAAATTTTCCCCTGACCAAACTCAGCTTTAAAATTTTAACCCTCGTAAATTTATAGCATTCCCTTTTTTAATACCTTTTATCGGAAGCCTTCGTGCATGCTATTTTGGTTTTGGGGTAAATGAATGAGATCTGGAAGAACATTGGGCCTTCCCCTAATGATAAACTCATTTATTTTAAAATTTCATGACTACTACTTGACTTTAAAACCATAGTAGATCTTGCCTTTTCACAAACCCCTTTGGGAAAAACCCTTTAATACTGTTTAAAATCCGGGACCTTTTATAAAGCTTTTACTGGTTAGAGCCAAACACTCCCGTTTTGCTAATTTTGCTTAATTATATTGTAAGAACTGACAAAAAATACTTACAAAATATAGTTGGGCGCAGCGCGTGGAAGAGGGCAATTCTTCACTTTTCCCGTTTTTGGGTTTTATGCATTTCCCTTTAAACCCAGGGAAAGAAAAATTACAAGTTTAAACCTTTTTTTAAATTTTAAATTTTTGGGGAAAAACTATTACCCTATCCTGAATCAGTGCTAAAAGTCCAAAAAGCCGGGGGTTTTTAACATGTTCATTTTCTAAACCGAAAAAGTGTTTTGAGGTTTTCCAAAAAAAAATAATAAAAATTAAAAGAATAAAAAGGAAAAGGTTCAACCCTGGAATTTTTTTTTTTTTCCTTTTTCCCGTGAAATAAACTGTTATGATACAGAATCAACCAAGTACTGTGGGGGGAATTTTTTTTAAAATAAGGCATACCCAGGGATGTAATGGACGAAAGTTGATTTGAAAAGGGGCCGAGGAAATTTGAACCGTTATTTTTTCCCCCCATCTCTCTTTGCCCTTTTTGCTTGAACCCCGTGAGGGAATTTTGAAGTGGGGCTAATCAGGGAAATGCTTCTCAGGCCTTTTTTGGGGGTTTTTTCCTTACACCCACTTAATTTTAAAGACCATTCTTTTACAAAATGTCTTCGGACTCATATTTTTCTTTACACAAACATTCTATTTGTCTGTAGTATTCTGAAGGTGCATGTATCAAATTTTCCGGTTCTTTCGAAATTCTTATTTTTTCCTCTTTGCCTCTGCATTTAAATACCTTCCTGAAAACTGCACGAATGTGTTAATTTCACTGCTCAATTTTTCGTTTTGAAGTTTTGAAATTATTAAATTTGTCAAGTTAAATATGTCACTATGCCTTTATGAGTTTAATTCTCAAATTTTTCCCAAAATTGGAAGCAGCGTACAGACCTTTACCGTCTACCTTAAACCAACAGTTCATTTTTTTCCCATGGTTATCCCAACTAATCATATCATCAGTAATTCCACTTTGTTTGTGTTCGGAAGGCCTTATTTTTGTTTTTTTTCCCTGCAGGGCAATATCTGACAAAATAGGTGATACAAATTGAAACATGGTTATTAGCCTGTTCAGAAAACAATTTTTTTTTTTATACCCCCTGCGGTTTTCCCATTTTTTTTCCCCTAAAAAAGAAAAAAATCACAATCTTTTGGCTAAAATGTCGGGAAACCTTGTTTTCTTGGGGACCTCAAAAATTAAGCCCACGCAGTAAAAAGCGCCTAATTTTGCCTTCCGCCAGATTTTTTTTACTGAGACTTTTGTTACAATTGGGATAGCAACAAATTGGGTATCAATTGAAGCTTTTTTAATTTATTTCTAAAAAAAAAAAAAATCCAATAAACTTTCAAGAAAAAAAGACATATACCCAAAAAAAAAAAAGCAAAATTTTCTAAAAATTTCCTTAAAAATTTCTTATTCAATCTTGACATCAAAAATGGTGCAAAGATCTAAAAACTATTTTAAAGTGGCAGAAAATTTGTCTATTCAGAAGGCCTTCACGTTTTTTTTTTCGATTTGCTTCTTGAAGCTAAAAAACGCTCACGGTTGTATTCCACTTTTGAAGGGGGTACTGTTTTTGCGGGAAAAATTGTGGTAATTGATTTTTGCGAAATCAGTCTCATTTTGGGGACTCCCCGCTCAGCATGTCTTCACTTTTTTTAAATTGCTGACATATTCCAGGGCCTTCGTAGTCTCACCCCTTTGGGCCATGTCACCACGGTTGCAAAACCCAGTCATACTAAATCCAAGGGGTTTTAAAGCAGAAGATGACTCTTGGCCCAAACTAGACAGCCAAGTCGTCTTGGCTTAACCTGAGGGAACAAGGGGTTCCCTCGTCTAAAGCTTTTTCTGGCTTCTCATGGCGTGCAGTTTGGCAGAAATGCCCTGCTTCCTTTGTCATGAGTCTGCTACCGAAGAGAGCAAACGGCCAACCCCCGTGTAGGTAAACCCACTTGGGGTTTTTCAAGTTTTTGTGCATGCCTGACAATCTTGGATCTTTTCTCTTGAACTTCACATGTCCTTCAAAACTGCAGATAATTTGAGGGGCATCTGCGCAATGAATGACATCCCCATGGTGTATAACACCTGGAAGATTTTGGGCGTTCCAGTTTCACAAATTTCTTCATCGTACTCCACTGCTCGCAAACATGAAATTCTTTAGAAATACAGGTTTTTTTGGCCATCCCCCGGGCCGATGAATGGCTCCAGGACGACTCCAGTGGTTTTCGCGGGGAGGGTGTCTCCAAGGACGACAGTGAAACTCGCCATCTCACGGGTAGTCAGCTCTAGGAGGCTTCCCGACCTCAGGATTTCCTGTAGTTTTTCCCTTGCCCTCTTTTTTCTTTTTATTAAACCATTTTTTTGAGGGGACGGGGTTGGGGTTTTGCTTGGAAAGATCTGCCCAAACGTCCTTAAGTGCTGAACAAGGATTCTCTGGGCTCTGCCTTTTCCAACAGATTCTCCCATACAGCACCAACCAGCACTTTTAGAATGTGGTGGCAGGCCCGGGAGAAAAACCTTCCGTCAAGCTTTTTCTCCAAAATTGGGGAGCTCCCCCATGTACTCCACTGTTGGGCCGTTGTTTCAAACCAGGGGGAGGATCACTCCGTAAGCCCCCCCATGCCTCCAGCAAAATCCATGGTGCCTCTCCTTTTTTAGCCGTTCCCGTTTAGCTGTCTATCACTGGTACTCCCAAGTAGCTTGCTTCAGGGGTATCAGGGGGTCCTGAGACAAACACACCAGAGCCTCTGACGTTTTGTACCCGGATCCTTCCCAGGACATCTCTCAGCACTTGCCAAACCCCGTGGGGGCAGATACTTGGGGGGTCCTCCTAATGCGCCATGTACTCCCGGTGATGTGGTACCTTGTCAGCATCCTGTTCCGTCTCGTTATTGAGGTTTATATGACAAACTTGTCCGGTCCGCTACACCAGCCTTTAATGTGCAAAACTAAGGGTGTCACTTTTTGTCAACACCCAGACGATCACGGGACTGCAGATGTCAACACCTCCCTGACCCCCCGGGAAAAGTAGGGGCACAGTGTTTGGTGATTGAACTCCAGGACGAGGTTGTTGGTAATCCATGTCCTCGCATTTCCCTTTCCCGTGGTTGGGCAGCCCCGGTAGACACATCAGCAGCAGTCCTTCGCTGTGTGGCAGCTGAAAAAAAAGTAGAAATTTTTGACAAATCTATCTTTTTCCTCTCTTGTGCATCTTTCAGCCCTCCTGTTTTCTGCGGGACCGTGACTCAAATATCTTGGGGATGACCGACATGTGGGCCTTTCTCTCTGTCTTCTGACCTGGTAGAACCTGATGTCCTTTTCCTTCTTCTCCCTTGATAGCAGTCGGTTTTTCTCATTTCGGATGGCATCTGAAAACTCCTATGTCGAAAGGGTACTAATTCCAGGACAAAGGACTCCTTTCCCCCAGGGTCCCTGTTCTATTTTTTCCTTGCTAGATCTCTGTCTTTTTTGAAAAGTCATGAAAAGCTGCGCTGCTTTACTTTGGGCATGGCTTGATCCTGCCATCTGCCAGAAAGGGGTGATAGCCTCCACTGTTTCATTGGTGGGGTCTTGATGTTAGGATTCCCGATTTTTGGCAAAATCTGGAGATGGAGAATCTGGAAGGCCTGTCTGTTGGTGGGTAACTGGGAGCCACTGGTGGATGAGGGTACCGCGGAAAGGTTTTTGTAGCAGATCTTGTACAGGGCGGCGTGACGCTTGTTTGGATGCAGGGGGGGCTCGAGATGTCAAAATTTGCGTCCTCGGAGTCCTTGCTTCTGGCCATGTGAAGTTATCTTTTAAGTTCCGGATTTGTTGCAGGGTTTCAACAGATCTGCAACAAACAAACAACCATTAGATGTCTGCTAAACCCTTGTGAAATTTTGCTAGAGTGAAAAATTTATATTTATTTAATTTTTTGAAAATTTGTCTGTAAAAAATAAAATGTAATATTCCATAAAAGTTTCTATGCATTTTGATGTTTCAGTAGCATCTAATTACTTGCTTTAACCGGGTTATGCCCATTTATTGGTGAAAAAAGGCGAAAAAAAAAACTCAAAAATTTCCCAAAAATGGCGTTTCAGAAAAAGTGTATAGAAAAGAAATTCAAGCTTATGGGCAAATTCCCCGACATTTTGGGTTATAATGGTTTTTAATTTTCGACCCAGGCAAAAAAACTTAGAAACCGTGCAGGAGGGGTTAAAAAATAGAAAAATTGTTTTTGGGCAGTCTTGGGTTTGTACTGTCTCTAGACACCGCGAGGACGCGGGGTAGGTGACCGAGCGATGTTGACGTATAGGCACCCACTTTTTCCCATATTTTTTATCATGCGGGCCCTTTTTTTGCTAATCTTCCAATTTAAAATTATTCTATGTCGTGTCACGCCATGCACGTCATCTACCACACCCCAGAGGACAGCACCACACGGGGAAAGGTCATACCTTTATGCCGGGCGGGCACCCCCCCGTCCACGCCCTGCCTATGGGGGAAAGACGCCCGGAGCAGAGAGCTGTAGACAGTTGTTGTTGTGGATTTTGCGTCCATGAACATTATGTGTAATTAACAGTGCACTGTTATTTTAAAAGAGGACTTTAAAATTTCAAAAATGCTGTATAGAAAGTTAAACTCGTTTATTTTTTTTTGGGGGGGGGTAATGATTTAAAAAAACCCTTTCTTTTCCCCAAACACCCGTCGGCCCGTGTACACGTTTCCACTCTTACTCAAAGTAAGTATTGTTTTTCTCATACTAGTGACCGTATGGGGTTTTTTTTTTTTTTTAAAAATATATATTAAAATTATATTATATATATATTTTTTAATAATTTTTTTTTAAAAT
>JACEEZ010022444.1:317500-320000 GCA_016584305.1 Chionoecetes opilio | reverse complement strand
TCTTTCCTCCCTTCTCCTCTTTACCCCTTCCTTCCTTCCTTTTTCCTACTTCTTCCTCTTACTCCTCCTTCCTTTTTACCTCCTTCCTTCCTTCCTTCCCTTTCCCTTTCCCTTTTTTCCCTTTCTCTCCTCCTCTTACTCCTTCTTTACCTCCTTCCTTCCTTCCTTACTTCCCTCCTCCTTTCTTTACCTCCTTCCTTCTTTCCTTCCTTCCTTCTTTCCTTCCTTCCTTCCTTCCTTCCTACCTTCCTTCCTTCTCCTCCTCCTCCCTTCATTACCCCTTCCTTCCTTCCTTCCTTCCTTTCTTCCTTCCTTCCTTCCTTTCTTCCTGCCTTACTTCTCCTCCTCCTCTCCTTCTCCTCCTCCTCCCTTCTTCCTTCCTTCCTTCCTTCCTTCCTTACTCCTCCTCCTCCTCCTCCTTTCTTTACCTCCTTCCTTCCTTCCTTCCTCCTTCTCCTCCTCCCTTCATTACCTCCTTCCTTCCTCCTCATTTTCCTATTCTTCCTCTATAACGTGCTTTATGCTTTTCGAGCCTTCACATTCACAAAGACACAAGCTAGCCTGCCTGCCTGCCTCTCATCTCTCTCCTTCCATCCATGCATTGCTTTTTATCCTCCTCGTATGCAACAAACCCGTCTTGCCTTCGCTGCCATAATGAAGTAGCGAGTTTTTCTGAAGGTGGGTGGTACTGGAATGATGCTGGAATGATGCTGGAATGATGCTGGAATGGTACTGGAATGATGCTGGAATGATGCTGGAATGATGCTGGAATGATGCTGGAGTGATACTGGAATGATGCTGGAATGATGCTGGAATGATGCTGGAATGATACTGGAATGATGCTGGAATGATGCTGGAATGATGCTGGAATGGTGCTGGAATGATGCTGGAATGGTGCTGGAATGGTGCTGGAATGATGCTGGAATGATGCTGGAATGATGCTAGAATGATGCTGGAATGATGCTGGAATGATGCTGGAATGGTGCTGGAATGATGCTGGCATGGTGCTGGAATGATGCTGGAATGATGCTGGAATGGTGCTGGAATGATGCTGGAATGATGCTGGAATGATACTGGAATGATGCTGGAATGATGCTGGAATGAGGCTGGAATGATGCTGGAATGATGCTGGAATGGTGCTGGAATGATACTGGAATGATGCTGGAATGAATGATACTGGAATGATGCTGGAATGGTGCTGGAATGGTGCTGGAATGGTGCTGGAATGATGTTGGAATGATGCTGGAATGATGCTGGAATGGTACTGGAATGATGCTGGAATGATGCTGGAATGAAGCTGGAAGGATACTGGAATAAAGCGCTGGAATGATACTGGAATGATGCTGGAATGATACTGGAATTATGCTGGAATGATGCTGGAATGGTGCTGGAATGATACTGGAATGATGCTGGAATGATGCTGGAATGGTGCTGGAATGATGCTGGAATGACACTGGAATGGTGCTGGAATGATATGGAATGATGCTGGAATGGTGTGGAATGATGCTGGAATGAATGATACTGGAATGATGCTGGAATGATGCTGGAATGATACTGGAATAATACTGGAATGATGCTGGAATGACACTGGAATGATGCTGGAATGACACTGGAATGATGCTGGAATGGTGCTGGAATGATGCTGGAATGATACTGGAATGATGCTGGAATGATGCTGGAATGGTGCTGGAATGATGCTGGAATGATACTGGAATGATGCTGGAATGGTGCTGGAATGATGCTGGAATGATGCTGGAATGATGCTGGAATGATGCTGGAATGATACTGGAATGATGCTGGAATGATACTGGAATGATGCTGGAATGGTGCTGGAATGATGCTGGAATGGTGCTGGAATGGTGCTGGAATGATGCTGGAATGGTGCTGGAATATACTGGAATAAGTGCTGGAATGATACTGGAATGGTAATGGAATGATACTGGAATGATGCTGGAAGGATACTGGAATGATACTGGAATGGTAATGGAATGATACTGGAATGATGCTGGAAGGATACTGGAATGATACTGGAAGGATACTGGAATGATGCTGGAATGATGCTGGAATGATGCTGAATGATGCTGGAATATACTGGATGATGCTGAAGATGCTGGAATGATGCTGGAATGATGCTGGAATAATACTGGAATAAAGTGCTGGAATGATAATGGAATGATGCTGGAATGATAATGGAATGATGCTGGAATGATACTGGAATGATGCTGGAATGACACTGGAATGATGCTGGAAGGATACTGGAATGATGCTGGAATAGTGCTGGAATGATACTGGAATAAAGTGCTGGAATGACACTGGAATGGTAATGGAATGATACTGGAATGATGCTGGAATGGTAATGGAATGATGCTGGAATGGTGCTGGAATAATACTGGAATAAAGTGCTGGAATGATACTGGAATGATGTGAATGATGGAATAAGTGCTGGAATGATCTGGAATGGATATGGAATGATACTGAATGTGTGAAGGATACGGAGGAT
>JACEEZ010022444.1:312500-315000 GCA_016584305.1 Chionoecetes opilio | reverse complement strand
AAGTAGAGAGGAAGGAAGAAAGAAAGAAAGAAAGAAAGAAAGAAAGAAAGAAAGAAAGAAAGAAAGGAAGGAAGGAAGGAAGGAAGGAAGGAAGGAAGGGAAGAGAAAGAAGACTAGGGCCAAGAACACGATGATGGGCATGAAGGGCGGTGTGCAGCGTAGCCAGACTGGCGATAATGTGGTAACGTGTGGCCTTTTTATCTGTGCGTTCTGGCAACAGTGATTTACCGTCATCGCCTTGAAACGCCGCGATGATAGTGTGGCGGATGTTAGGAGGAGGAGGAGGAGGAGGAGGAGGAGGAAAGGGGCTGGAACAGAAGGAATACACAGGAAACACAAACAGCAACAGATCATTAGGTCCTTACATGGCTGTTTGATTTAACTACACTACACTAACTAGATAATAAGAGAGAAAGGATAGGAAAGTAGAAGGCTCCTCCCTACCCACCCACCCAAGGAAGAAGGTCAGGAGGAGGAGGCGAAGAGAGAAGGAGGAAGAGGAGGAGGAAGAAGATGGAAGAGGAAGGAGGAGGAGGAGGAGGAGGAGGAAGAGACGGGAAAAAGAGACTGGAAGAGGAGGAAGAAGAGGAAGATGAGGAGAGAGAAATGACGATCTAGTGATAAGGAGGAGAAAATTTACGGAAGATAAGAGGTACCACACGTGATGCAGCAGAAATATTGTTGTATTCTCTCTCTCTCTCTCTCTCTCTCTCTCTCTCTCTCTCTCTCTCTCTCTCTCTCTCTCTCTCTCTCTCTCTCTCTCTCTCTCTCTCTCACACACACTTGCGCGTTGGGGTGGCTCAGTGGTAGATGCTTGAGTTCGAGTTTGAGTTCCTGTGTTCGATCCCCTTTCAATATCTGGCGTAGTGGCAATTTAAATCGTCAAAAACCTCGCTGTTTATACATAAGTCCAAATCGTCCACAAAGGATCTCAGTTAAATAAGTAAAAGTAAAAATAAAAGTAATACTAATTTAGAATAATTATAAATGAAATAATAGTAAATACAGAAATAAATAAAAAGTCTCAGTAAATCTTTCACTTCCTTTATCTATTTTCCCTTATTTTCCGTCTCTTTGTTATCACTTCATAGATATAATAACTCACATTTCTCATAAAAAGCTTGAAAAATGCATAAAAAAAGTCTAAAGCTTATTAACTGCCCTCTCAAAATAAAAAAGCTTAAAAAAACAAAAAAAGAGTCCAAAGCTTATTAACTCACCGCTCAAAATAAAAAAGCTTAAAAAAAACATAAAAAAGAGTCTAAAGCTTATTAACTCACCGCTCAAAATAAAAAAGCTTCAAAAAACAAAAAAAGAGTTCAAAGCTTATTAACTCACCGCTCAAAATAAAAAAGCTTAAAAAAAACATAAAAAGACTCCAAAGCTAATTAACTCACCTCTCAAAATAAAAAAGCTTAAAAAATACATAAAAGAGTCTAAAGCTTATTAACTCACCGCTCAAAATAAAAAAGCTTAAAAAAAACATAAAAAAGAGTCCAAAGCTTATTAACTCACCTCTCAAAATAAAAAAAGCTTAAAAAATGCATAAAACCTAGTCCCAAGCTTAAACATTTTATTTATTGACAAAAAGAAGGAAACAAAGATACGAACGAAACAAATATCTACAAAAAAGCTTAAAAAATGCATCAAAACGAGTCTGAACTTCAACGTTTTATTTATTAAAAAAAAAAAAAATGAGGGAAACAAAGAAAATAAGCACTAATTTCTCTTATAAATCAAGTCTCATCAAAATTAAGATCCAGTTTCTACACTCAAAAAGAAGAAAAAAAAAACTAAAATAGAAAATACACATCAGACTCACCACATTCTCATAAGTAACTTTTTCCTCGCATCTTTTTACAACTTTCTGTCACCACGTAAGAGCAAATTTAGGTGTGTTTCCTTTATGTTAACGGCGGCTTATCATCTCCCGGCGTTGTCCTGCGGGAGCGTGTAAGGCTTTCATCACGTCTCGCCGTTAATGAGTCTACTACAACAGCGGCTGATGGAGATTTGGTCCTAAAGATTTGGCTTGTAAAAAACAGTGAAGTAATCTGTGCTACCGTGTTGTTGTTTCTGGCTTGATTGGGGGAAGAC
The DNA here is from genome assembly GCA_016584305.1 of Chionoecetes opilio. Lineage (NCBI taxonomy): Eukaryota > Metazoa > Arthropoda > Malacostraca > Decapoda > Majidae > Chionoecetes > Chionoecetes opilio. Next base: position 312,903 of record JACEEZ010022444.1, on the reverse strand, counting down.
GTGGTGGGGGTAGGGGAGGGGAAGGAGGAGGGGAAGCAGGGCGTGGGGTGTATTGGGAGGGGGATAGGGAAGGGTTGTGGTGGGGAAGGAGGGTGGGGGTAGGGAAGGGTTGTGGTGGGGAAGGAGGGTGGGGGTAGGGAAGGGTTGTGGTGGGGAAGGAGGGTGGGGGTAGGGAAGGGCTGTGGTGGAGAAGGAGGGTGGGGGTAGGGAAGGGCTGTGGTGGGGAAGGAGGGTTGTGGTGGGGAAGGAGGGTGGGGGTGTAGAGTGGGGGTAGGGAAGGGTTGTGGTGGGGAAGGGAGGGTGGGGGTGTAGGGTGGGGGTAGGGAAGGGTTGTGGTGGGGAAGGAGGGTGGGGGTAGGGAAGGGTTGTGGTGGGGAAGGAGGGTGGGGGTAGGGAAGGGTTG
>JACEEZ010022444.1:287500-307500 GCA_016584305.1 Chionoecetes opilio | reverse complement strand
ACCTCTTCACTCTTCCTCCACCTTTCCCTATCACCCATGCCCCTCCCTTCCCTTCCCTTCCCTTCCCTTCCCTTCCCTTCCCTTCCCTGCCCCTCCAGAACCCTTCCCCCTTAAGCCGCTAACTGGCCGGCCGCCTCGTTAGTGATTTTCGAGGATTTTCCAGCGAAATGTTTACAGCTTGTTGCTACGATTCAAAGGAACTCGTGACGTCATCTGCCTGATTTATGTCCTGACGTAGGAGGAAGAGGAGGAGGAGGAGGAGGAGGAGGAGGAGGAGGAGGAGGGAGTTTGAACTAGTTTATGGATTATTGCATTAGTAAATAAATAGATGTATAGTTATTGTATGCAGTGTTTAAGCATGCAGGCAGTTGATGTGGAGATTATTTCTAACAATTATACAAATTATAGATGTTCATTCCTTGGAGATATTCGGAATTTTCTGAAGCATTTTTTTCAATCTCCAGACACATTTTTTTTTTTTTTTTTTTTTTTGCGGGCCTCCAGCAGGGGAGAACCACGGGCTAGCTTGAGCCCGTCAGAGAGATGCTTTGAAAAAAGAAAGAAGAGTGTTCGTGCTGCTGGCGTGCGGCACGAGGACTGGCTTGTCCATCCTGACGAGGAGTGCGGGGTAGAAAGGAGCACTCAGCAGGATACACTCTCCGACAATTTATTATAATTAGTAGGAGAATACTCACCCCCCCCCACACCCACCTACCCACCCACCCACCCACACACACACACACACACACACACACACACACACACACACACACACACACACACACACACACACACACACACGCGCGCGCGCACACACACACGCACCCACACCCACACCCACACACACACACACACACACACACCCACACCCACACACACACACATATATACACACACACCGAGTCGATAGATGACAATGCGACGCGCCACTCTATGGTCTCTCCTTCGAGCCCCTCTGAGGGCTTGGAACTTTCACTGACAAAAGCGAGCAGATACTGTTCCCCTTGAGCAAAGTGATGGGGTGTGTGGTGTGTGAGGTCCCAGCATTACCCCAAGGTGAGTCCTGTGAGCTCTACGCGCCCTACCGGGAGTGTGATAGTTGGCGATCGTGAGTCCAGACCGTGATCAAGACCGTGATGCATAACTGAACAACAGCCTCCCCGTCCCTTCTCATCCCTCCATCATAACTATAACAATAATAATGATAATAAAATAATATTATCATTATTATTAACAATGACGATAATAAAAGTAATATTAATAGTAATAATAATGATAATGAGACAATTATAATAATAATAATAATAATAATAATAATAATAATAATAATTGTATTAATAATGAATACTTATTATCATAATAATAATTATAATAATAATGAAAATAAGAAGTAATAATTATAATAATAATAATGATAATCTTATTAATGATAATAATAACTATATTGATAACATTAACAATGATAATAATAATAAATATAACTATAATAATAGTAGTAATACTAGTACTGAAATAATGAAGCGTAAAAGACTAGGGAGTTAGTGAAACGCGGCAAGGCGTCACCGCAGAGTTGTTCCCGCCATACCTGCTTCTCGGTAGCGACCTTCCCAGCCATCACTTATACACACTGCTACACGCCACCCCACCCCTACCCTTATTACTGCTACTGTTGTTATTACTGTCATTATTATTATTATTATTATCATTGTTATCATTATTATTATTATCAATTATTACTATTATTATTAATATTTATCAATGATAATAAGATTCTAGCCCTTGTAAAACACTTGTAAAACACTTGTAAAACACTTGTAAAACACTTACCTTGTAAAACACTTGTAAAACACTTGTAAAACACTTGCCTTGTAAAACACTTGCCTTGTAAAACACTTGCCTTGTAAAACACTTGTAAAACACTTGTAAAACACTTGTAAAACACTTGTAAAACACTTGTAAAACACTTGTAAAACACTTGCCTTGTAAAACACTTGTAAAACACTTGTAAAACACTTGTAAAACACTTGTAAGACACACTGCTATGGTGCCCGCGGGGTTATGGCTTTGCAACTGATCACCACACGACCAGCATAGTCAGTTGTGCGGTGATCAGCTGCACGCAACCGCAGTAACAGTCGCCTCGATGTGAGGGTTCTAAAGAAATCAGTGAGACAGTCGCAATGCAACTGTTGCGGCGCCGTAAGCAACTGGCTTCATGCAATTGGTTGCGTGGGTGTGCGAACTGCCTGACACACACTGATGCTCTGTAAATGGCTCTGTAAGGAAGACCACCACATCAGTAGGCGACAATATTACAGTAGCTCTCGGCGAAAACGCATTAAGTAAGTAGACAGAAGTAACAGATTCAAGCTGGAAAAGCGTAGATTTAAAAAAGAAATAGGAAGAAACTGGTTCACAAATAGGGAGGTAAATGATTGGAATGGACTCAGGCGTCAGGTAGTTATGCGGTGTTAATAGGGAGCTTTAAAAGGAGGCTAGACAGTGTCATGGATGGGGATGAAAGGTGAATGTAGGTAGTGTTAAGTAACAGGAACTACCACGTGTAGGTCTCCCGGCTTCTTGTAGCTTCCTTATGTTCTTATGTTCTTATGTTCTGTAGGAAGGCCCACCACATCAGGAGGCGTCAATATTTCAGTAGCTTTTAGCGAAAACGGAGAAATGGGAAAACAGAACAGTGAAAGGAAAGTGCACAGAGAAAATTTCATACGAGAATAAAAACAAATATAATAGAATCGAGGACATATTGCAGTTTTAAAGTAAAATATTGAAGAGAAGACTAAGCATTAATTTAGTAAAACAATCATTCCTATTCCATTTATATTCCTTTTTTCATCTTCTTCCTCCTCCTCCTTTTCTTTTAAGTTTCTATTAATTCATCCTTGCATTTGTTCAGTTATGATCGAATATCTGTTTTTTTTTTCCCTTTTTTTTTCTCTCTCTTTCTCTCTCTCTCTCTCTCTCTCTCTCTCTCTCTCTCTCTCTCTCTCTCTCTCTCTCTCTCTCTCTCTCTCTCTCTCTCTCTCTCTCTCTCTCTCTCTCTCTCTCTCGCTCTCTCCTTCCTTGAGGCCCAGTTACACGCCTCGCCTGAACCAGCTGTTGGCCAAAGTAGAACATCTTTTAAATTATTTTTTGAGAAAAGGAAGAAGCGAGAAAAGGATGGAGGAAGAAAAAGGAGTGAGGAAGGAAGGAAGGAAGGAAGGAAGGAAGGAAGGAAGGAAGGAAGGAAGGAAGGAAGGAAGGAAGGAGGGGAGGCAATGGATAAAAAGTGAGGAAGAGAGAGAGAGAAGGAGAAATAGGGAGCGAACAGTTAGTGAAGTGAGAATCTTTTTATACCATTTGCTCGTTAAAATGCAAAAGCAAATATTTCCATTCCCTGAACTTTTCGTCCGTGTGATACGCATTTCTTCGTCATATATTTCAGACACCTAAATTTGTGCAGCCTTTAGTGTGTTTGTTTTGGGTGTTTGTGTGTTGACGTGAGTTGTAAGGTGCGTGTTTGTGTATTGACGTGAGATTAAGGTGCGTGTTTGTGTGTTGACGTGAGTTGTAAGGTGCGTGTTTGTGTGTTGACGTGAGATTAAGGTGCGTGTTTGTGTGTTGACGTGAGTTGTAAGGTGCGTGTTTGTGTGTTGACGTGAGTTGTAAGGTGCGTGTTTGTGTATTGACGTGAGATTAAGGTGCGTTTTTGTGTGTTGACGTGAGTTGTGAGGTGCGTGTTTGTGTGTTGACGTGAGTTGTAAGGTGCGTGTTTGTGTGTTGACGTGAGTTGTGAGGTGCGTGTTTGTGTGTTGACGTGAGTTGTAAGGTGCGTGTTTGTGTGTTGACATGAGTTGTAAGGTGCGTGTTTGTGTGTTGACGTGAGTTGTAAGGTGCGTGTTTGTGTGTTGACGTGAGTTGTGAGGTGCGTGTCTGTGTGCTGACGTGAGATTAAGGTGCGTGTTTCTGTGTTGACGTGAGTTGTAAGGTGCGTGCTTGTGTGTTGACGTGAGATTAAGGTGCGTGTTTGTGTGTTGACGTGAGTTGTAAGGTGCGTGTTTGTGTGTTGACATGAGTTGCAAGGTGCGTGTTTGTGTGTTGACGTGAGATTAAGGTGCGTGTTTGTGTGTTGACGTGAGTTGTAAGGTGCGTGTTTGTGTGTTGACGTGAGTTGTAAGGTGCGTGTTTGTGTGTTGACGTGAGTTGTGAGGTGCGTGTCTGTGTGCTGACGTGAGATTAAGGTGCGTGTTTCTGTGTTGACGTGAGTTGTAAGGTGCGTGCTTGTGTGTTGACGTGAGTTGTGAGGTGCGTGTTTGCGTGCTTGAGCCACAAAATCCAGGATGAGAGATATGAGTTTCTATCAGGCAACCTCCTACTGGCCTTGAAGAATTGACCAGGTGAATGAAAGGATTATGGTGCGAGAAATAGTTCTTGGATATCAATCATTGCTGCTTTTGGAGTCAGGAAGGAAGAGAGAGGGAAGAAGGAAGAAAGGAAGGAAGGGAGGAGAGAGGGAGGAAGGAAGAAGGAACGTAGGAGAAGGAGGTTGGAGGAGGAGAAAGGAAGGAAGGAAGGAAGAGAGGAGGAGGAGGAGAGAGGAAGGAAGAGAGGAAAAGAAGGGAGGAGGAGGAAGAGAGAGGGAAGGAGGTAGAGAAGGATGTTTTTAGGGTCAGGAGGTATTGGAGTGATTGGATGATGATGATACGAAGGAAGATAATGGTTGTGATGATGGTTGTAGATTTATAGGTGAGGATGATAGGGAGTGACAATGTTGTGATGAAGATGGTGGTGTTGTTTGTGGTGTTTGTGGTGTTGATGGAGGTGATGTTAGTGGTGTTATGGTGTTCATGATGGTGATGTTAGTGGTGTTGTGGTGTTGATGGTGATGTTAGTGGTGTTGTGGTGTTGATGGTGATGTTAGTGGTGTTGTGGTGTTGATGGAGGTGATGTTAGTGGTGTTATGGTGTTCATGATGGTGATGTTAGTGGTGTTGTGGTGTTGATGGTGATGTTAGTGGTGTTGTGGTGTTGATGGTGATGTTAGTGGTGTTGTGGTGTTGATGGAGGTGATGTTAGTGGTGTTATGGTGTTCATGATGGTGATGTTAGTGGTGTTTGTGGTGGTGATGGTGGTGATGTTAGTGGTGTTATGGTGTTGATGATGGTGATGTTAGTGGTGTTTGTGGTGGTGATGGTGGTGATGTTAGTGGTGTTATGGTGGTGATGATGGTGATGTTAGTGGTGTTTGTGGTGGTGATGATGGTGATGTTATGGGTTATGGTGTTGATGATGGTGATGTTAGTGGTGTTTGTGGTGGTGATGATGGTGATGTTAGTGGTGTTATGGTGTTCTGATGGTGATGTTAGTGGTGTTATGGTGGTGATGATGGTGATGTTAGTGGGTGTTATGGTCGTTGATGGTGCTGTGTTAGTGGGGTTATGGTGTTGGATGGTGATGTTAGTGGTGTTATGGTGTTGATGATGGTGATGTTAGTGGTGTTATGGTGTTGATGGTTTATGTTATGGTGTTAGTGTTGGGTGATGGTGATGTTAGTGGGTGTTATGGTGTTGATGGTGATGTTAGTGGTGTTATGGTGGGGATAATGGTGATGTTAGTGGTGTTATGGTGTTTTTATGGTGATGTTAGTGGTGTTATGGTGGTGATAATGGTGATGTTAGTGGTGTTATGGTGTTGATGGTGATGTTGTGGGGTTTGGTGGTGATAATGGTGATGTAGTGGTGTTATGGTGTTTATGGTGTGTTAGTGGTGTTATGGTGGTGATAATGGTGATGTTAGTGGTGTTTGGTGTTGATGGTGATGTTAGTGGTGTTATGGTTTGTATAATGGTGATGTTAGTGGTGTTATGGTGCTCATGATGGTGATGTTAGTGGTGTTATGGTGTTGTATTGGTGATGTTACTGGTGTTATGGTGTTGATGGTGATGTTGTGGTGTTATGGTGTTGATGGTGGTGATGTTAGTGGTGTTATGTGTTGTTTTAAAGGTGATGTTGTGGTGTTATGGTGTTGATTTTGATGTTAGTGGTGTTATGGTGTTGATGGTGGTGATGTTAGTGGTGTTATGGTGTTGATGGTGATGTTAGTGGTGTTATGGTGTTGATGATGGTGATGTAGTGGTGTTATGGTGTTTATGATGGTGATGGTTAGTGGTGTTTATAGTGTTTTTTGATGGTGATGTTAGTGGTGTTATGGTGTTTATGATGGTGATGTTAGTGGTGTTATGGTGTTTATGATGGTGATGTTAGTGGTGTTATGGTGGTGAAGATGGTGATGTTAGTGGTTTTATGGTGGTGATGTTAGTGGTCTTATGGTGGTGAAGATGGTGATGTTAGTGGTGTTATGGTGTTTATGATGGTGATATTAGTGGTGTTATGGTGTTTATGATGGTGATGTTAGTGGTGTTATGGTGTTTATGATGGTGATGTTAGTGGTGTTATGGTGGTGATGGTGATGTTAGTGGTGTTATGGTGGTGATGATGGTGATGTTGATGGTGAGGTCAGTGGTGTTGATGTTAGTGGTGTTATGGTGTTGTGGTGTTGATGTTAGTGGTGTTATGGTGTTGTGGTGTTGATGGTGATGTTAATGGTGTTATGGTGTTGATGATGGTGATGTTAGTGGTGTTTGTGGTGATGATGGTGAAGTTATAAGGAGGACAAAGATATTTATATATTGTTTAATCGATTTTTCTCTCTCGCAGGCATGAAAAACACTGATGTTATAGTGGTGGTGGTGGTGGTGGTGATGTTAGTGGTGGTGATGGTGGTGATGGTGGTGATGTTAGTGGTGGTGATGGTGATGTTAGTGGTGGTGATGGTGGTGATGTTAGTGGTGGTGATGGTGATGTTAGTGGTGGTGATGGTGGTGATGTTAGTGGTGGTGATGGTGGTGATGTTAGTGGTGGTGATGGTGGTGATGTTTGTGGTGGTGATGGTGGTGATGTTAGTTTGGGGGTGATGGTGGTGATGTTAGTGGTGGTGGGGGTGGGGGTTAGTGGTGGTGGTGGTGGTGATGTTAGTGGTGGTGATGGTGATGTTAGTGGTGGTAATGGTGATGTTAGTGGTGGTGATGGTGATGTTAGTGGTGGTAATGGTGATGTTAGTGGTGGTGATGGTGATGTTAGTGGTGGTGATGGTGATGTTAGTGGTGGTGGTGGTGGTGAGTTGTGGTGGTGTGGTGGTGATGTTGTGGTTTGGGGATGGTGGTGATGTTTGTGGTGGTGTGGTGGGGGATGTTAGTGGTGGGGATGGTGGTGATGTTAGTGGTGGTGATGTGGTGATGTTAGTGGTGTGATGGTGGTGATGTTGTGGTGGTGTGGTGGTGTGTTAGTGGTGGTGATGGTGGTGTGTTAGTGTGGTGTGGTGTGTGTTTGTGGTGGTGATGGTGGTGATGTTAGTGGTGGTGATGGTGGTGATGTTGTGGGGGTGTGGTGGTGTGTTAGTGGTGGTGATGGTGGTGTGTTTGTGGGTGTGGTGGTGTTGTGGTGGTGGTGGTGGTGTGTTGTGGTGGTGATGGTGGTGTGTTAGTGGTGGTGATGGTGGTGTGTTATGGTGGTGATGGTGGTGTGTTAGTGGTGGTGTGGTGGTGATGTTTGTGGTGGTGAGGTGGTGATGGTGGTGATGTTAGTGGTGGTGTGGTGGTGATGTTTGTGGTGGTGATGGTGGTGATGTTGTGGTGGTGATGGTGGTGATGTTTTTTGGAAGTGATGGTGGTGTGGGTGATGTTAGTGGTGGTGATGGTGGGGATGTTAGTGGTTTGGGGTGGTGGTGTGTTTGTGGTGGTGATGGTGGTGGTGGTGGTGATGTTAGTGGTGTTTGTGGTGGGTGATGGTGGTGATGGTGGTGATGTTTGTGGTGTTTGTGGTGGTGAAGGTGGGGATGGTGGTGATGTTTGTGGTGTTTGTGGTGGTGATGGTGGTGATGTTAGTGGTGGTGATGGTGGTGATGTTTGTGGTGTTTGTGGTGGTGATGGTGGTGATGTTAGTGGTGCTAGTGGTGGTGATGTTTTTGGTGGTGATGGTGGTGATGGTGGTGGATGTTAGTGGTGTTTGTGGTGGTGATGTTTGTGGTGGTTTTTGTTTGTGGTGGTGATGTTTGTGGTGTGGTGGTGGATGGTGGTGATTAGTGGTGTTTGTGGTGGTGATGGTGGTGATGTTAGTGGTGTTTGTGTGGTGTTGTTTGTGGTGGTGTGTTTTTGGTGGTGAAGTGGTGATGGTGGTGTGTTGTGGGGTTTGTGGTTTGTGGTGAGTGGTGATGGTGGGTTATGTGTTTTTTGGTGGTGATGGTGGTGATGGTGGTGATGGTGGTGATGTTGTGGTGTTTGGTGGTGATGGTGTGTTATGCGAATGGCAAAGTTGTTCCTGTATTGTTTAAGTCCATTTTTCTCTCTCGGTGGCATGAAAAACACTTGCTTTCTGTTCATGTCTTTATTTCCACCTGTCTGTTTCTGTCTTTTTTCATCCGCTGGTCTCGCACTGTATTTTTCGGTCAGTTATTTTAACTTTTAAACATATGCCTGCACGTGTGTGTGCTCTCTCTCTCTCTCTCTCTCTCTCTCTCTCTCTCTCTCTCTCTCTCTCTCTCTCTCTCTCTCTCTCTCTCTCTCTCTAACTGTCTCTTTCTCTGTCTGTCTGTCTGTCTGTCATATCTCTCTCTCTCTCTCTCTCTCTCTCTCTTCTCTCTCTCTCTCTCTCTTCTCTCTCTCTCTCTCTCTCTCTCTCTCTCTCCCCTCTCTCTCTCTCTCTCTCTCTCCTTCTCTCTCTCTCTCTCTATTTCTCTCTCTCTCTTTCTCTCTCTTTCTAACTCTGTCTCTTTCTCTAACTATCTGTCTCTCTATCTCTCTGTCTCTGTCTGTCTGTCTGTCTGTCTGTCAATCTCTCTCTCTCTCTCTCTCTCTCTCTGTCTCTCTCTCTCTCTCTCTCTCTCTCTCTCTCTCTCTCTCTCTCTCTCTCTCTCTCTCTCTCTCTCTCTCTTCTCTCTCTCTCTCTCTCTCTCTCTCTCTCTCTCTCTCTTTCTCTCTCTCTCTAACTCTGTCTCTTTCTCTAACTATCTGTCTCTCTATCTCTCTGTCTCTGTCTGTCTGTCTGTTTGTCAATCTCTCTCTCTCTCTCTCTCTCTCTCTCTCTCTCTCTCTCTCTCTCTCTCTCTCTCTCTCTCCTTCATGTCACACCATTCTTTGTGCCTCAAATGGCCTTGCATTACCAAATTTATCAAGGTCGCAATGCACTCGTAATAATTCTTGTTCCTTTTACTTCCTTCTATAAATCTTCAGAAGAGAAAAAAACTAAAGAAAGAAAAATAATGATAGAAGTTGTAAATTCCTGGAAACTAATGCATGAAAACTGCCATAAAACTCCATTACATGCCTAAATTCTGGTTATGTCTCTGTGTCCCTGAGATATTCTAAAAAAAGTGTCTGTAATGCAAAGTCTCGAAGGACCCAGTAAGTGGTTATCGTGCGAGGTTAGGCAACACAGTGAGGCACGCATGACAGGTAAGGAGAAGGCGGGTGACGGGGGTACATTGGCATATCACTCACTCTCTCACTCCACAGTCATGTTACCGCGTCACTCATCAACGCTACACCACCACCGCCACCACCACCACCACCACCACCACCACTGCCACCACCACCACCACCACCACCACCGCCGCCACCACCACCACACCACGCCACAACACAAAGAAGCAACACAAATCATCTTACGTTCCAATGACCTGTAAGTTACAATTGGGTGTAAATTACGTTCAATGTGTTCTTTCATATTAACCGAGAGAGAGAGAGAGAGAGAGAGAGAGAGAGAGAGAGAGAGAGAGAGAGAGAGAGAGAGAGAGAGAAGAGAGAGAGAGAAGAGAGAGAGAGAGAGAGAGAGAGAGAGAGAGAGAGAGAGAGAGAGGCTGAAACTTGGTCCGTAAATTAGGAGTTAATAACTAGTTCGCGTTTTTCATCGCAAGACGCAAATTACAACAGACTCACACTTGGCTTATCCAGACATTCCACACTGAGGCATTCCACCACACGCATTCCTCACTCCCTCGCAGGCATGACAAACACTCCCTTGCTGTGCCTGTCTCTATTTCTGCCTGTCTGTTTCTGTCTTTGTATTTTCTGTCTCTGTATTTACTGTCTGTTTCTGTCTTTGTATTTTCTGTCTCTGTATTTACTGTCTGTTTCTGTCTTTGTATTTTCTATGTCTCTGTATTTACTGTCTGTTTCTGTCTGTGTATTTTCTGTCTGTGTGTTTACTGTCTGTTTCTGTCTTTGTATTTTCTGTCTCTGTATTTACTGTCTGTTTCTGTCTTTGTATTTTCTGTCTCTGTGTTTACTGTCTGTTTCTGTCTGTGTATTTTCTGTCTCTGTATTTACTGTCTGTTTTTGTCTATGTATTTTCTGTCTCTGTATTTACTGTCTGTTTCTGTCCTTGTATATTCTGTCTCTGTATTTACTGTCTTTTTCTGTCTTTGTATTTTCTGTCTCTGTATTTACTGTCTGTTTCTGTCTTTGTATTTTCTATGTCTCTGTATATACTGTCTGTTTCTGTCTGTGTATTTTCTATGTCTGTATTTACTGTCTGTTTCTGTCTGTGTATTTTCTATGTCTCTGTATTTACTGTCTGTTTCTGTCGTTGTATTTTCTGTCTCTGTATTTACTGTCTGTTTCTGTCTTTGTATTTTCTGTCTCTGTATTTACTGTCTGTTTCTGTCTTTGTATTTTCTGTCTCTGTATTTACTGTCTGTTTCTGTCTTTGTATTTTCTGTCTCTGTATTTACTGTCTGTTTCTGTCTTTGTATTTTCTGTCTCTGTATTTACTGTCTGTTTCTGTCTTTGTATTTTCTGTCTCTGTATTTACTGTCTGTTCCTGTCTTTGTATTTTCTATGTCTCTGTATTTACTGTCTGTTTATGTCTGTGTATTTTCTATGTCTCTGTATTTACTGTCTGTTTCTGTCTCTGTATTTTCTGTCTCTGTATTTACTGTCTGTTCCTGTCTGTGTATTTTCTGTCTCTGTATTTACTGTCTGTTTCTGTCTTTGTATTTTCTATGTCTCTGTATTTACTGTCTGTTTTTGTCTATGTATTTTCTGTCTCTGTATTTACTGTCTGTTTCTGTCCTTGTATATTCTGTCTCTGTATTTACTGTCTTTTTCTGTCTTTGTATTTTCTGTCTCTGTATTTACTGTCTGTTTCTGTCTTTGTATTTTCTATGTCTCTGTATATACTGTCTGTTTCTGTCTGTGTATTTTCTATGTCTGTATTTACTGTCTGTTTCTGTCTGTGTATTTTCTATGTCTCTGTATTTACTGTCTGTTTCTGTCGTTGTATTTTCTGTCTCTGTATTTACTGTCTGTTTCTGTCTTTGTATTTTCTGTCTCTGTATTTACTGTCTGTTTCTGTCTTTGTATTTTCTGTCTCTGTATTTACTGTCTGTTTCTGTCTTTGTATTTTCTGTCTCTGTATTTACTGTCTGTTTCTGTCTTTGTATTTTCTGTCTCTGTATTTACTGTCTGTTTCTGTCTTTGTATTTTCTGTCTCTGTATTTACTGTCTGTTCCTGTCTTTGTATTTTCTATGTCTCTGTATTTACTGTCTGTTTATGTCTGTGTATTTTCTATGTCTCTGTATTTACTGTCTGTTTCTGTCTCTGTATTTTCTGTCTCTGTATTTACTGTCTGTTCCTGTCTGTATATTTTCTGTCTCTGTATTTACTGTCTGTTTCTGTCTTTGTATTTTCTGTCTCTGTATTTACTGTCTGTTTATGTCTGTGTATTTTCTATGTCTCTGTATTTACTGTCTGTTTATGTCTGTGTATTTTCTATGTCTCTGTATTTACTGTCTGTTCCTGTCTTTGTATTTTCTGTCTCTGTATTTACTGTCTTTTTCTGTCTGTGTATTTTCTGTCTCTGTATTTACTGTCTTTTTCTGTCTTTGTATTTTCTGTCTCTGTATTTACTGTCTGTTTCTGTCTGTGTATTTTGTATGTCCCTGTATTTACTGTCTGTTTCTGTCTTTGTATTTTCTATATCTCTGTATTTACTGTCTGTTTCTGTCTTTGTATTTTCTATGTCTCTGTGTTTACTGTCTGTTTCTGTCTGTGTATTTTCTGTCTCTGTGTTTACTGTCTGTTCCTGTCTTTGTATTTTCTATGTCTCTGTATTTACTGTCTGTTTCTGTCTTTGTATTTTCTGTCTGTATTTACTGTCTGTTTCTGTCTGTGTATTTACTGTCTCTGTATTTACTGTCTGTTTCTGTCTTTGTATTTTCTGTCTCTGTATTTACTGTCTGTTTCTGTCTGTGTATTTACTGTCTCTGTATTTACTGTCTGTTTCTGTCTTTGTATTTTCTGTCTCTGTATTTACTGTCTGTTTCTGTCTGTGTATTTACTGTCTCTGTATTTACTGTCTGTTCCTGTCTGTGTATTTTCTGTCTCTGTATATACTGTCTATTTCTGTCTCTGTATTTTCTGTCTCTGTATTTACTGTCTGTTTCTGTCACTGTATTTTCTATGTCTCTGTATTTACTGTCTGTTTCTGTCTCCGTATTTTCTATGTCTCTGTATTTACTGTCTGTTTCTGTCTCCGTATTTTCTATGTCTCTGTATTTACTGTCTGTTTCTGTCACTGTATTTTCTATGTCTCTGTATTTACTGTCTGTTTCTGTCTCCGTATTTTCTATGTCTCTGTATTTACTGTCTGTTTCTGTCTCTGTATTTTCTGTCTCTGTATTTACTGTCTGTTCCTGTCTGTGTATTTTCTATGTCTCTGTATTTACTGTCTGTTTATGTCTGTGTATTTTCTGTCTCTGTATTTACTGTCTGTTTCTGTCTTTGTATTTTCTGTCTCTGTATTTACTGTCTGTTTCTGTCTTTGTATTTTCTATGTCTCTGTATTTACTGTCTGTTTCTGTCTCTGTATTTTCTATGTCTCTGTATTTACTGTCTGTTTCTGTCTGTGTATTTTCTGTCTCTGTATTTACTGTCTATTTCTGTCTCTGTATTTTCTGTCTCTGTATTTACTGTCTGTTCCTGTCTGTGTATTTTCTATGTCTCTGTATTTACTGTCTGTTTATGTCTGTGTATTTTCTGTCTCTGTATTTACTGTCTGTTTCTGTCTTTGTATTTTCTGTCTCTGTATTTACTGTCTGTTTCTGTCTTTGTATTTTCTATTTCCCTGTATTTACTGTCTGTTTCTGTCTTTGTATTTTCTATGTCTCTGTATTTACTGTCTGTTTCTGTTTGTTTATTTTCTATGTCTCTGTATTTACTGTCTGTTTCTGTTTGTTTATTTTCTATGTCTCTGTATTTACTGTCTGTTTCTGTCTGTGCATTTTCTGTCTCTGTATTTACTGTCTGTTTCTGTCTCTGTATTTACTGTCTGTTTCTGTCTTTGTATTTTCTATGTCTCTGTATTTACTGTCTGTTTCTGTTTGTTTATTTTCTATGTCTCTGTATTTACTGCCTGTTTCTGTCTGGGTTTTTTCTGTCTCTGTATTTACTGTCTGTTACTGTCTGTGTATTTACTATTTCTCTGTAGTTACTGTCTGTTTCTGTCTGTGTCTTTTCTGTCTCTGTATTTACTGTCTGTTTCTGTCTGTGTATTTTCTATGTCTCTGTATTTACTGTCTGTTTCTGTCTTTGTATTTTCTGTCTCTGTATTTACTTTCTGTTTCTGTCTTTGTATTTTCTATTTCCCTGTATTTACTGTCTGTTTCTGTCTTTGTATTTTCTATGTCTCTGTATTTACTGTCTGTTTCTGTCTTTGTATTTTCTATTTCTCTGTGTTTACTGTCTGTTTCTGTCTTTGTATTTTCTATGTCTCTGTGTTTACTGTCTGTTTCTGTCTGTGTATTTTCTGTCTCTGTATTTACTGTCTGTTTCTGTCTTTGTATTTTCTATTTCTCTGTATTTACTGTCTGTTTCTGTCTGTGTATTATCTATTTCTCTGTATTTACTGTCTGTTTCTGTCTGTGTATTTTCTGTCTCTGTATTTACTCTCTTTTTCTGTCTTTGTATTTTCTGTCTCTGTATTTACTGTCTGTTTCTGTCTGTGTATTTTGTATGTCCCTGTATTTACTGTCTGTTTCTGTCTTTGTATTTTCTATATCTCTGTATTTACTGTCTGTTTCTGTCTTTGTATTTTCTATGTCTCTGTGTTTACTGTCTGTTTCTGTCTGTGTATTTTCTGTCTCTGTGTTTACTGTCTGTTCCTGTCTTTGTATTTTCTATGTCTCTGTATTTACTGTCTGTTTCTGTCTTTGTATTTTCTATGTCTCTGTATTTACTGTCTGTTTCTGTCTTTGTATTTTCTGTCTCTGTATTTACTGTCTGTTTCTGTCTTTATATTTTCTATGTCTCTGTATTTACTGTCTGTTTCTGTCTGTGTATTTTCTATGTCTCTGTATTTACTGTCTGTTTCTGTCTTTGTATTTTCTATGTCTCTGTATTTACTGTCTGTTTCTGTCTGTGTATTTTCTATATCTCTGTATTTACTGTCTGTTTCTGTCTTTGTATTTTCTGTCTCTGTATTTACTGTCTGTTTCTGTCTTTGTATTTTCTATGTCTTTGTATTTACTGTCTGTTTCTGTCTTTGTATTTTCTGTCTCTGTATTTACTGTCTGTTTCTGTCTTTATATTTTCTATGTCTCTGTATTTACTGTCTGTTTTTTGTCTGTGTATTTTCTATGTCTCTGTATTTACTGTCTGTTTCTGTCTTTGTATTTTCTATGTCTCTGTATTTACTGTCTGTTTCTGTCTGTGTATTTTCTATATCTCTGTATTTACTGTCTGTTTCTGTCTTTGTATTTTCTGTCTCTGTATTTACTGTCTGTTTCTGTCTTTGTATTTTCTATGTCTCTGTATTTACTGTCTGTTTCTGTCTTTGTATTTTCTGTCTCTGTATTTACTGTCTGTTTCTGTCTTTGTATTTTCTATGTCTCTGTATTTACTGTCTGTTTCTGTCTGTGTATTTTCTATTTCTCTGTATTTACTGTCTGTTTCTGTCTGTGTATTTTCTATATCTCTGTATTTACTGTCTGTTCCTGTCTTTGTATTTTCTATGTCTCTATATTTACTGTCTGTTTCTGTCTTTATATTTTCTATGTCTCTGTATTTACTGTCTGTTCCTGTCTTTGTATTTTCTATGTCTCTGTATTTACTGTCTGTTTCTGTCTGTGTATTTTCTATGTCTCTGTATTTACTGTCTGTTTCTGTCTTTGTATTTTCTATGTCTCTGTATATACTGTCTGTTTCTGTCTGTGTATTTTCTATGTCTCTGTATTTACTGTCTGTTTCTGTCTTTGTCTTTTCTATGTCTCTGTATTTACTGTCTGTTTCTGTCTGTGTATTTTCTATGTCTCTGTATTTACTGTCTGTTTCTGTCTGTGTATTTTCTATGTCTCTGTATTTACTGTCTGTTTCTGTCTTTGTATTTTCTATGTCTCTGTATTTACTGTCTGTTTCTGTCTGTGTATTTTCTATATCTCTGTATTTACTGTCTGTTTCTGTCTTTGTATTTTCTGTCTCTGTATTTACTGTCTGTTTCTGTCTTTGTATTTTCTATGTCTCTGTATTTACTGTCTGTTTCTGTCTTTGTATTTTCTGTCTCTGTATTTACTGTCTGTTTCTGTCTTTGTATTTTCTATGTCTCTGTATTTACTGTCTGTTTCTGTCTGTGTATTTTCTATTTCTCTGTATTTACTGTCTGTTTCTGTCTGTGTATTTTCTATATCTCTGTATTTACTGTCTGTTCCTGTCTTTGTATTTTTCTATGTCTCTATATTTACTGTCTGTTTCTGTCTTTATATTTTCCCATGTCTCTGTATTTACTGTCTGTTCCTGTCTTTGTATTTTCTATGTCTCTGTATTTACTGTCTGTTTCTGTCTGTGTATTTTCTATGTCTCTGTATTTACTGTCTGTTTCTGTCTTTGTATTTTCTATGTCTCTGTATTTACTGTCTGTTTCTGTCTGTGTATTTTCTATGTCTCTGTATTTACTGTCTGTTTCTGTCTTTGTATTTTCTATGTCTCTGTATTTACTGTCTGTTTCTGTCTGTGTATTTTCTATGTCTCTGTATTTACTGTCTGTTTCTGTCTGTGTATTTTCTATGTCTCTGTATTTACTGTCTGTTTCTGTCTTTGTATTTTCTATGTCTCTGTATTTACTGTCTGTTTCTGTCTGTGTATTTTCTATGTCTCTGTATTTACTGTCTGTTTCTGTCTCTGTATTTTCTATTTCTCTGTATTTACTGTCTGTTTCTGTCTCTGTATTTTCTATGTCTCTGTATTTACTGTCTGTTTCTGTCTCTGTATTTTCTATGTCTCTGTATTTACTGTCTGTTTCTGTCTCTGTATTTTCTATTTCTCTGTATTTACTGTCTGTTTCTGTCTCTGTATTTTCTATGTCTCTGTATTTACTGTCTGTTTCTGTCTCTGTATTTTCTATGTCTCTGTATTTACTGTCTGTTTCTGTCTGTGTATTTTCTATTTCTCTGTATTTACTGTCTGTTTCTGTCTGTGTATTTTCTATGTCTCTGTATTTACTGTCTGTTTCTGTCTGTGTATTTTCTATGTCTCTGTATTTACTGTCTGTTTCTGTCTGTGTATTTTCTATGTCTCTGTATTTACTGTCTGTTTCTGTCTGTGTATTTTCTATGTCTCTGTATTTACTGTCTGTTTCTGTCTCTGTATTTTCTATTTCTCTGTATTTACTGTCTGTTTATGTCTCTGTATTTTCTATTTCTCTGTATTTACTGTCTGTTTCTGTCTCTGTATTTTCTATTTCTCTGTATTTACTGTCTGTTTCTGTCTGTGTATTTTCTATTTCTCTGTATTTACTGTCTGTTTCTGTCTGCGTATTTTCTATGTCTCTGTATTTACTGTCTGTTTCTGTCTCTGTATTTTCTATTTCTCTGTATTTACTGTCTGTTTCTGTCTGTGTATTTTCTGTCTCTGTATTTACTGTCTGTTTCTGTCTCTGTATTTTCTATTTCTCTGTATTTACTGTCTGTTTCTGTCTGTGTATTTTCTATTTCTCTGTATTTACTGTCTGTTTCTGTCTCTGTATTTTCTATTTCTCTGTATTTACTGTCTGTTTCTGTCTCTGTATTTTCTATGTCTCTGTATTTACTGTCTGTTTCTGTCTCTGTATTTTCTATTTCTCTGTATTTACTGTCTGTTTCTGTCTGTGTATTTTCTATGTCTCTGTATTTACTGTCTGTTTCTGTCTGTGTATTTTCTATGTCTCTGTATTTACTGTCTGTTTCTGTCTGTGTATTTTCTATGTCTCTGTATTTACTGTCTGTTTCTGTCTGTGTATTTTCTATGTCTCTGTATTTACTGTCTGTTTCTGTCTCTGTATTTTCTATTTCTCTGTATTTACTGTCTGTTTCTGTCTCTGTATTTTCTATTTCTCTGTATTTACTGTCTGTTTCTTGTCTCTGTATTTTCTATTTCTCTGTATTTTACTGTCTGTTTCTGTCTGTGTTTTTCTATTTCTCTGTATTTACTGTCTGTTTCTGTCTGTGTATTTTCTATGTCTCTGTATTTACTGTCTGTTTCTGTCTCTGTATTTTCTATTTCTCTGTATTTACTGTCTGGTTTTTTTGTCTGTGGGATTTTCTGTCTCTGTATTTTTCGTCTGTTTTTGTCTGTGTATTTTTTTTTCTCTGTAAATTTTCTGTCTGTTTTTTTTGGGCCTGTGTATTTTCTATTTCTCTGTATTTACTTTTCTGTTTTTTGTCTGGGGTATTTTCTATTTCTCTGGGGATTTTTAAATGTCTGTTTTTTGTTTTTCTGTAAATTTTTTTTCTCCCGGAAATTTAAATGTCCGGGTTTTTGTCTTTTTATTTTTTATGTCTCGTATTTTTCTGTCTGTTTCTCTTGTTAATTTTTTTATTTGTCTGTATTTACTGTCTGTTTCTGTCTGTTTTCATCCGTTATTTTCTCTCCATTTATCAACATACCTGCACGTGTTTTTTCTGCGCTGTTTCATGCAATCATACTCTCTCTCTCTTTCTCTCTCTCTCTCTCTCTCTCTCTCTCTCTCTCTCTCTCTCTCTCTCTCTCTCTCTCTCTCTCTCTCTCTCTCTCTCTCTCTCTCTCTCTCTCTCTCTCTCTCTCTCTCTCTCTCTCTCTCGTGCTAGAAGACAACATGCAATACACACTGTTAATGTCCATACGACCCTCACTCATGTAGGAACACTTATATTTTACATGCATTCTCGTAAGTATAGGGTACATGTATACACACACACACACGCACACACACACACACACACATTCACACATTCACACACACACACACACAGTCACACACACACACACACATTTCCATTTCCTTCAGTATTAAGCTTTGCTAGTTATGATATTCCCCTGTTTAATATTTTGACTCCCTGACTGCCATTTAAATAAACTTAATATTAGATTATTAAACACACCCATACCCCACACACACACACACACACACATTCACACACACACACACACACACACACACACATTCACACATTCACACACACACACACACACACACACACACACACACACACACCACAACACACACACACACACACACACACCACAACACGACTTCAGCCTGTACGATTCTATTTCATATATTACAATCAACAGAGAGAGAAGAGAGAGAGAGAGAGAGATGAGAGAAGGAGAGAGAGAGGGGGAGGAGGAGAGAGAGAGAGAGAGAGAGAGAGAGGAGAGAATGCATTAGGTCAGGTGATGTCAGAGCGAATGTAGTTACAGTTCGTGCAAAGTTCAGGGCTCACAAATTTCAGGCTTGATGAAGAGAAAAAAATCGGTTTGTGAAAAATTAGTTTGAAAGTTTCCTACACGTGAGATAGAGAAACCTGGACATTTGTTTGAAAAGTTATGCAAATAGATAGGCTTCAAGAAAGACAGGATTTAGAGAGAGAGAGAGAGTAGGAGAGGAGAGAGAGAAGAGAGAGAAGAGAGGAGAGAAGAGAGAGAGAGAGAGAGAGAGAGATGAGAAGAGAGAGAGAGAGAGAGAGAGAGTAGAGAGAGAGAGCGAGAGAGAGAGAGAGAGAGAGAGAGAGAGAGAGAGAGAGAGAGAGAGAGAAGAGAGAGAGAGAGAGAGAGAGAGAGAGAGGAGAGAGAGAGCGAGAGAGAAGAGAGAGAGAGAGAAAAGAGAGAGAGAGAGAGAGAGAGAGTGTCCAGAAAACGTCCACACATACATACACCAAAAACAAAATTTAGAAAATAAAAAAATATAAGCACAAAACTTTAACACTCCAAACTCTAAAAAATGAAACATTCTTAACTTAATGCTTCACACACACACACACACACACACACACACACACACACACACACACACACACACCCACACACACACACACACACACACATAAACACAGAAACAGGGCCAGGGAATATAACCAAAGCAAAAATATACCAAATATACCAAAACTTTTACCCAAAACTAAAATCTAACAATTTCACCACGCTTAGTGCTCCCCTTCCCTCCCCCCTACATCCCCCCCTCCATTACTCCCCCTCCTTCCCCTCCCCCCTCTTTCCCCCCTCCCTTCCTTCCCCTCCTACCATTACCCCCCCCCTCCTCCTCTTTAACAGCCCATTCAACAGGCAACTACCTTTACAAACGTCGCATTTTTGGATCGTTGGCACCCGCAATGCACGATGAGCTAACGACAACCCCGTAACCCGTAACTAAGCCTCGTAAATGGGTCGTAGCCGTAGTCGTAGTCGGGTCGTTGGGGTAACTACCATAATTCTGCAACATTAGGCTACGCTCTCTTATATTGAAATGTTTGCGACGTAGTGTTGGGGTGAAAGTATGGATGGATGATGTAGGGGTAAGGAAAAGGTTTTGTATGGTGAATTAGTGGTAGGAAATGGGGGAATGGGTGATGGAGGAGTAAGGAAATGGTTTTGTATGGGGAATATAAGGTGGGAAATGGGGGAATAGGTGATGGAAGAGTAAGGAAAAGGTTTTGTATGGGGAA
>JACEEZ010022444.1:265000-280000 GCA_016584305.1 Chionoecetes opilio | reverse complement strand
GATTCCCAAGCTGCCATTATATCCTTTTTTTTAAGAATCTAGTCTCTTTTCTTATTAAAGTGCACCAGATTGATGCATTTAAATAATACAGGCGTGCCCCCGGACCACCTTAGAGGACTTGGAATCCCCCCATCATAGTTTTTCAAAGTAAGGCCCCAAACATCATAACATAAGAACATAAGAAAATAAGGAAGCTACAAGAGGCCGCGAGATCTACGCGTGGTAGGTCCTGTACTTAACACTACCTACATCCACCTTTCATCCCCATTCATGAATTTATCCAGCCTCCTTTTAAGATCCCAATTGACAGCGCACTGACCACCTGACGACTGACTGACGAGTTCATTCCAATCATTCACCACCCTATTTGTGAACCCTATTTTTTTCCCTATTTCCTTTTTAAATCTACGCTTTTCCAGCTTGAATCACCATTTCGCATAGGGCTCCTAAAAGGCTAGAAACAGCATTGCAGGAGCAGGGAAGTGTACAGGAGCGTCGTGGCGGTAATGCTCGGGGGTTGGTGAGACGCGGCTGCTTACCACTGTCAACATCGTAAGTCGTGTCGCCTCGCTTCCCCATCGTAAACTGCAGATATTCGGGCTCTTGTTAGGCAAGTATTTCACCGTCATGCAGGTTGCTTGTCCCTCTTGCCTGTGCCTCTGTAGTCTATGGGAGGGGCAGGTGTGGCCATGGTGCATATATATATATAGGTCGAGACGATGTGTTACGGTTAAAGACCATATAAGGAAACACAGGAACTTCCCATCCATCATGACAAAATAAGGCCAAACAAATGCCAGGCAACGCCGAAATATTGCCGCATTAGAACGCCATCTATTGAATGATCGAAAAATCTTGTGTCTTGCTCTTGAGCTTTAGTTGCCAAGGCTCAAGCTCAAATGCAACACTATAGACAGGCTTTTACCGATACAGCCAGTAGTGCTTGGCATTGATGTGTCTCTCGGAAATCATCCAATAATAATAACGATACATTGCAAATAGGAGAAAATAACTTGATGCATTTGAACACCTTGATTGAACACCACCAGTTATTCAACATGAAGGGTCTTTTGTATTTTTTTTTTTTTTTTTTTTTTTTAAATTAAATACAGCCTCCATCCATAAGGGAGTTGCGATGTTAACGGCTCGTGGAGTATATTCTTGTCTTATGCTATAGTAGCCCTATATTTAAGAGAGTAGCGTCATACGTGGCTCCATGTTAAAGACCTCTCGGCGCCTTATTGTCCCCCGGGTCATACTCACCAATCATGGTGAAAAATGGTGAAAACTTTTATAGAAAAAGACACAAAATATATCTTTTGTAGATATCTCTTCCTCGTGTATAATCCTTGAGAGCGATGGAGGCCGATTGTTGTAAGCTCGCCCGCTTGACACAGCTTCCTGCCTCCACTCCCGCCTTTGTTGCAGAGTGGGTGCGTTTGTTGCAGAGTGGGTGCCTTTGTTGCAGAGTGGGTGCGTTGAGCCCCCTTACCTGCCAGTACCGGGGCACTTGAATGTACCGGTTCCAGTCCACCTGTGAGGATCTGTCTGTTAAAGGCGACGTGCGGATCAAAGGAAGATCTGCTTGATGTGCGTTGAGGAAGAGGAGGATCTGTTATAACCATGACCGTGAAGGAGGCGTATATAATTGCGAGGGTTTGGCGAGGCTCATTAACCCCTTCACGCCCAGATCTTTCCTTTGCTATAACAAAAGTGTATGTTGTCGAGCCACAAAATTAAGAAATGTCACTTAATATACCAAATTAGGTAGTTGACAAGGATACTAAACAGGTCATATCTATAAAATATTGCTTATATTCACAAAAAAAAACGTCCAATGGCACCCAAATTACAATGGAAATTACGTTCTGGGCCTCAAGGGGTTAAAATATTTAGTCAATACGTATCAGTATTATATATATCGGATACGCTAATCTCATATCAATGTCACGTGGTTGTAGTTACTCTTTTAACGTATTGAAATGTAAGTGCCTCTACGTCCCGCAATAGCAGTAAAGACAGACTTGCTGGTGAGGAATAATGATTTCAGCCTCTGCTCCGTCTACAGGAAATGAAGGCGGAAGATACAATGTAGAGCGTGAGTATTAGTGCCTTTGGGGAGTCCTGGCTAAGCTTGGTGGTTCGGGTGGTAGTAGGAACAAGGGTGGTACATAAGAACACAAGAACATAAGAACATAAGAAGTACA
This sequence comes from Chionoecetes opilio, assembly GCA_016584305.1. Taxonomy (NCBI): domain Eukaryota; kingdom Metazoa; phylum Arthropoda; class Malacostraca; order Decapoda; family Majidae; genus Chionoecetes; species Chionoecetes opilio. The sequence goes on along the minus strand of JACEEZ010022444.1, from coordinate 277,793 downwards.
TAAGAAATAAGGAAGCTACAAGAGACCGTGAGACCTACACGTGGTAGTTCCTGTTACTTAACACTACCTACATCCACCTTTCATCCCCATCCATAACACTGTCCAGCCTCCTTTTAAAGCTCCTTATTGATTCCTCACTAACTACCTGACGACAGAGTCCATTCCAATCATTTACCACCCTATTTGTGAGCCAGTCTTTCCCTATTTCCTTTTTAAATCTACGCTTTTCCAGTTCTTATCCGTTCCAAATCCGAAAGAAGGCTCCACTCTAGCCTCTCAGAAATGGGGGGTATATTAAGGGTCGAATTGTTACATCGCACCATCGCTACCCTTTTTAAACCCTATGTCCAGGCTGGAGGGTAGATGCTGCCGATTATACCCTTCATCTACCCTTTATCTACCCTTTTTAGACGAGAGGGTTGCAAAAGGGTATATTTGCGTCGATCCGAAAGGGTATATTTGTAAGGGTAGAAAAAGGGTAGCAGTATTTCATCACTACAAACACCCTTTTTCTACCCTTTTCCTACCCTTCTTTTCTAAGAGTGTAGCCTCTCAGGATGTCTGGGGGAGGAGGAGGAGGATACAGCTCTTGTTCGGTTGTCGTGGGAAGAGCAGGACAGGGAAACAGGGAACAGGATCAATAAACAAGGATGGAATTGACGGCGAGGCAAGAGCGGCAGGTTAGGTAGCAGCAACAACAGGCTAGGTGGCAGTAACGACAGGCTAGGTGGCAGGAGCGGCAGGCTAGGTGGTAGGAACGACGACCAGGCAAAGGTAGAATGGTGATTAGGGTGGGATAGAGAGCCTACCTTACAGCACAATTTCAGCTCCAGCCTCTAGGTCGTGGGAAATTAAAATGTAAATCTGAGGTCAAGGCCTGGCAGCGGAGCAATCAGCAGTTTAGACAGGGAGAAAAATTAGTTACTGGATGGGCCCACGCTTGCACTTCCTCTCCTCCAGCGCCTCGCATGATGAAAGGTGGGAGGTTCATTTAAAAGTTGGTTTGGATGTCATGTTTCGAATTTAATTGAGTAGTGTTAATTGGTGGTAGCGCCTGCTAGCTCATTACCCTGGTGGCCTCGCAACGCTATATACATGCCGTGTTAATTAAAGGTTCGTCTCATCCTTTGGGTTAAAATGAAGCTGCACATTTTGCTGCTGCCATGTAAAGCAAACGTTTAGGTTATTAGGGGTGAGGGGCAAGGGTGGCGGGGCAAGGGTGTCGGGGCAAGGGTGAGGGGCAAGGGTGGCGGGGCAAGGGTGGCGGGGCAGGGGTGGCGGGGTAAGGGTGAGGGGCAAGGGTGGCGGGGCAAGAGTGGCGGGGCAAGGGTGGCGGGGCAAGGGTGGCGGGGCAAAAGGCCGACAAACGTTCATTCACGATGATTTTTTATGACTTGCCTATGTTTTTCAATGCTCACTGGTAAGACGTAACTAACTTCTTAAGCCAACCTGACTCGCACGTCATCAGAACCTCGTATGACTGATGGCCAGGTCAGTTGTCTATAATAGAGGATCTTTTCTTGTACCGTTCATGTTTTTGCTCGAGGAGGCAAGTGTTCAGTGGTGATCATGGTGATGTCTGACTGATGGAAGTCATAACAGCACTGTAGCAGCACATAACAGCACTGTAGCAGCACATAACACCACTGTAGTAGCACAAATGTGTAAAAATAAACAAAAAAACCCAACAACAACAACAACAGCACTGTAGTAGCACATAACAGCACTGTAGTGGCACATAACAGCACTGTGGTGGCACATAACAGCACTGTAGTAGCACATAACAGCACTGTAGTGGCACATAACAGCACTGTAGTGGCACATAACAGCACTGTAGTAGCACATAACAGCACTGTAGTGGCACATAACAGCACTGTAGCAGCACATAACAGCACTGTAGTGGCACATAACAGCACTGTAGTGGCACATAACAGCACTGTAGTAGCACATAACAGCACTGTAGTAGCACATAACAGCACTGTAGTGGCACATAACAGCACTGTAGCAGCACATAACAGCACTGTAGTAGCACATAACAGCACTGTAGTGGCACATAACAGCACTGTAGCAGCACATAACACCACTGTAGTAGCACATAACAGCACTGTAGCAGCACATAACAGCACTGTAGTAGCACATAACAGCACTGTAGTAGCACATAACAGCACTGTAGCAGCACATAACACCACTGTAGTAGCACATAACAGCACTGTAGCAGCACATAACAGCACTGTAGCAGCACATAACAGCACTGTAGTAGCACATAACAGCACTGTAGTAGCACATAACAGCACTGTAGTAGCACATAACAGCACTGTAGCAGCACATAACAGCACTGTAGTAGCACATAACAGCACTGTAGCAGCACATAACAGCACTGTAGTAGCACATAACAGCACTGTAGGAGCACATAACAGCACTGTAGTGGCACATAACAGCACTGTAGCAGCACATAACACCACTGTAGCAGCACATAACAGCACTGTAGTGGCACATAACAGCACTGTAGCAGCACATAACAGCACTGTAGCAGCACATAACACCACTGTAGTAGCACATAACAGCACTGTAGTGGCACATAACAGCACTGTAGCAGCACATAACAGCACTGTAGTGGCACATAACAGCAATGTAGCAGCACATAACACCACTGTAGTGGCACATAACAGCACTGTAGTAGCACATAACACCACTGTAGTAGCACATAACAGCACTGTAGTGGCACATAACAGCACTGTAGCAGCACATAACAGCATTGTAGCAGCACATAACACCACTGTAGTAGCACATAACAGCACTGTAGTAGCACATAACAGCACTGTAGTGGCACATAACAGCACTGTAGCAGCACATAACAGCACTGTAGCAGCACATAACACCACTGTAGTAGCACATAACAGCACTGTAGCAGCACATAACAGCACTGTAGCAGCACATAACAGCACTGTAGTGGCACATAACAGCACTGTAGCAGCACATAACAGCACTGTAGTAGCACATAACAGCACTGTAGCAGCACATAACACCACTGTAGTAGCACATAACAGCACTGTAGCAGCACATAACACCACTGTAGTGGCACATAACAGCACTGTAGCAGCACATAACAGCACTGTAGTAGCACATAAACAGCACTGTAGTAGCACAATAACAGCACTGTAGCAGCACATAACAGCACTGTAGCAGACATAACAGCACTGTAGCAGCACATAACAGCACTGTAGTAGCACATAACAGCACTGTAGCAGCACATAACAGCACTATAGTAGCACATACAGCACTGTAGTAGCACATAACAGCACTGTAGGAGCACATAACAGCACTGTAGTAGCACATAACAGCACTGTAGCAGCACATAACAGCACTGTAGTGGCACATAACAGCACTGTAGCAGCACATAACAGCACTGTAGTGGCACATAACAGCACTGTAGTAGCACATAACACCACTGTAGGAGCACATAACAGCACTGTAGTGGCACATAACAGCACTGTAGTAGCACATAACAGCACTGTAGTGGCACATAACAGCACTGTAGTAGCACATAACAGCACTGTAGTAGCACATAACAGCACTGTAGTAGCACATAACAGCACTGTAGTGGCACATAACAGCACTGTAGTAGCACATAACACCACTGTAGTGGCACATAACAGCACTGTAGCAGCACATAACAGCACTGTAGTAGCACATAACAGCACTGTAGTAGCACATAACAGCACTGTAGTAGCACATAACACCACTGTAGTAGCACATAACAGCACTGTAGTAGCACATAACAGCACTGTAGTGGCACATAACAGCACTGTAGTAGCACATAACAGCACTGTAGTAGCACATAACACCACTGTAGTGGCACATAACAGCACTGTAGTAGCACATAACAGCACTGTAGTAGCACATAACAGCACTGTAGGAGCACATAACAGCACTGTAGTAGCACATAACAGCACTGTAGTCAGCACATAACAGCACTGTAGTGGCACATAACAGCACTGTAGCAGCACATAACAGCACTGTAGTGGCACATAACAGCACTGTAGTAGCACATAACACCACTGTAGGAGCACATAACAGCACTGTAGTGGCACATAACAGCACTGTAGTAGCACATAACAGCACTGTAGTGGCACATAACAGCACTGTAGTAGCACATAACAGCACTGTAGTAGCACATAACAGAACTGTAGTAGCACATAACAGCACTGTAGTGGCACATAACAGCACTGTAGCAGCACATAACAGCACTGTAGTAGCACATAACACCACTGTAGTGGCACATAACAGCACTGTAGTGGCACATAACAGCACTGTAGTGGCACATAACAGCACTGTAGTGGCGCATAACAGCACTGTAGGAACCTCACATCACAAGATAACGATTATAATTATCGATCATGTATACCCGTGTCAGCCAACGTTAGAATGGTATATTGTTTGCACCGATTCCACAGTAAACAAAGATTAGATAGACGCTCAGAAGGGAACGTAAGCAAGTTCTTTCAGTGTGTCTAAATAACTTATGAAGTCTAAAAGTAATGAGGGTATTGATACCTTTAACCCCTGCACGCCCAGATCTTTCCTTTGCTATAAAAAATGTCTGTTGTTACCCATAAAATTACGAAAAGTAACTGAATATGTCAAATTAGCTAGTGGACAAGGATATTAAACAGGTCATAGCTATTAAATATTGCTTATATTCACTCAAAATTGTCTAATGGTAACCAAATTACAATGGAAATTACGTTCTGGGTCTCAAGGGGTTAAGCCAATAACCGACATGAAATTACTGACAAGTGTGGCGGGTAAAGAGTTCACAAAATCATTCATTCAGAGTCTTAGTAATAACCAACAGTTCATTACTCTCGATACTTCCTGGTGACTCCATAAATCATATATGGCTTTAGAGGTGTCGGTGATTATGCCAAGCCGGTAGCCGTGCCGCCGACACCTTAGGTCTTAGGATAATGATAGACCCTAATCTCGATAATTATAATGATAGATGTCTTGTTCTGTGGCTTATTTACATCTCCCTCCATGTGATCGGTACATAAGAAAATAAGGAAGCTATAAGTGGCTGGGAGACCTACAAGTGGTAGTTCCTGTTACTTAACACTACTACCTACATCCACCTTTCATCCCCATCCATAACACTGTCCAACCTCCTTTTAAAACTCCCTATTGACTCCCCACTAACTACCTGTCTACTGAGTCCATTCCAATCATTTACCACGCTATTTGTGAACTAGTTTTTCCCTATTTCCTTTTTAAATCTACGCTTTTCCAACTTGAATCCGTTACTTCTTGTTCTATGATGATAAACTGTCTTGTTCTATGGCTTACTTAGCACGTCTCCCTTCATGTCATCAGTAATACACCAGCCGCCCGCCGACCCATCGATCAATGCCTCCTGACCATTGGTGACAACGAAGAAAGGAATGACCACACAAACCATCCTGTGACCCCTCTTGGTGTCACTAATAGGTCAAAGACGTCGAAGGTACTGCAGGACGTAAACATATAGGCCTATCATACCAATAATGCCAACTATCTTCACGAGAACCATCACCTTCCCTACGAGGACGCGGTGGTCTCGTATGGGCGAGACTGACGAGGACACAAGCAAGCCACACACACACACACACGCTGAGCAGTGTAACCAGGCTAGTAATCAGGGTAGAACAAGAAGTAACGGATTCAAACTGGAAAAGCGTAGATTTAAAACGGAAATAGGGAAAAAACTGGTTCATTAATAGGGTGGGAAATGATTGGAATGGACTCAGTCGTCAGGTAGTTAGTGCGGAGTCAATAGGGAGTTTTAAAAGGAGGTTGGACAGTGTTATGGATGGGGATGAAAGGTGGATGTAGGTAGTGTTAAGTAACAGGACCTACCACGTGTCGGTCTCGTGGCCTCTTGTAGCTTCCTATTTTCTTATGTTCTTATGTTCTAAGCCCGGTGGAACACATCGTCCCCGGCAAGGCGGGAGAAGGTCACCAACCCTGCTTGCGTGTTATTAGCAGCTGTGGAATCCAGCGCAACACTCAAAGGGTGTGGAAAGGCACCAGTGAGTACAGAGAACAATATGTTATACAAACTTAATGACGCCCCTCGACAAACCAATTTGTTTACACTTTCTCGCCCCACCACGGCCACGACAAGGCGCGAACCAACACGCCGTAATGAAAACTGCTACGTGTACGTAAAGCGGCGCCCAGAGCCTCTTGAAAATACTGCGAAATAATTAAAACGCCCAACTGAATTTCAATGTGTGAAACGCCATACTCTCTCGGACGGAAGAGGCGGGGCGCTTCCGTCTTGAGATGTTCAGAAGAGCTGCTGTAGCTCCGAAACGTACCATAAACCTTTTACAAATACCCTTTTTCACACGAAGTTACTTAACTCCTAAAACTAAAGCCTGAGTATACTACAATGATGTTCAGGTAACGCGCATCTCTTAACTAAGGTTGCAGCAGTGTGGCTTGACGTATTCAGACCGGCTCTTTGACCATCGAATGCCACATTACTATAACTTTTACGACCCAGAGCCTTTGTAATGCTACACGAGTAATTGCAATGAACGTCTTAACCTAAGTCTTTTTCTACATATGCATGTTCCGATAAAATTGCTTTAACAATACATTATACTCAGAATCCTAATCATTGAGCACAATATGAGATAAATGACGCTTGTTTTATTTTTTATATTTCAATTAAACAATCTATGTAGAACTTCCATATTGTATTGACTACAATTACTATACATTTGCATCAATGATATAATAACCAAGTTTGTCTTATGCCATTTCTGAAACTTACTTTAAAATACGTTTCAGAATCACGTACTTTCATGAGTCAGCAATATGGTGATTGCGGTCTTAATGTTTTTTCGACAATTCTTGGCGAAATTTGTGTTTGCGTAAATATAGCAGTTGCCATCTTAAATAACGCACGTGTCTTAATGCGTCTGAAGTTTCGGGCAAGGCTGTTGGTCGAAGGCAAGGGTGACGGGGCAAGGGTGGCGGGGCAAGGGTGAAGCGGGGCAAGGGTGCGGGGCAAGGGTGGCGGGGCAAGGGTGGCGGGCAAGGGTGGGGGGCAAGGGTGGCGGGGCAAGGTGGCGGGGCAAGGGTGGGGGGCAAGGGTGGCGGGGCAAGGGTGGCGGGCAAGGGTGGCGGGGCAAGGTGGCGGGGCAAGGGTGGCGGGGCAAGGGTGGCGGGGCAAGGGTGGCGGGGCAAGGGTGGGGGGCAAGGTGGCGGCAAGGGTGGCGGGGCAAGGGTGAGGGGCAAGGGTGGCGGGGGCAAGGTGGCGGGGCAAGGGTGGCGGGCAAGGGTGGCGGGGCAAGGGTGGCGGGGCAAGGGTGGCGGGGCAAGGGTGGCGGGGCAAGGGTGGCGGGGTAAGGTGTGGCGGGGCAAGGGTGGCGGGGCAAGGGTGGCGGGGCAAGGGTGCGGGGCAAGGGTGGGGGGCAAGGGTGGGCGGGGCAAGGGTGGCGGGGCAAGGGTGAGGGGGCAAGGGTGGGGGCAAGGGTGGCGGGGCAAGGGTGGCGGGGCAAGGGTGACGGGGCAAGGGTGGCGGGGCAAGGGTGGCGGGGCAAGGGTGGCGGGCAAGGGTGGCGGAGGGTGCGGGGCAAGGGTGGCGGGGCAAGGGTGGCGGGGCAAGGGTGGCGGGGCAAGGGTGGCGGGGCAAGGGTGGGCGGGTGCAGGCAAGGGTGGCGGGGCAAGGGGGGGCAGGGCGGGGCAAGGGTGGCGGGGCAAGGGTGGCGGGGGCAAGGGTGGCGGGGCAAGGGTGGCGGGGCAAGGGTGGCGGGGCAAGGGTGGCGGGGAAGGGTGGCGGGGCAAGGGTGCGGGGCAAGGGTGGCGGGGCAAGGGTGGCGGGGAGGGTGGCGGGGCAAGGGTGGCGGGGCAAGGGTGGCGGGGCAAGGGTGGCGGGGCAAGGGTGCGGGGCAAGGGTGCGGGGCAAGGGTGGCGGGGCAAGGGTGGCGGGGCAAGGGTGGCGGGGCAAGGGTGGCGGGGCAAGGGTGGCGGGGCAAGGGGTGGGCAAGGGTGCGGGCAAGGGTGGCGGGGCAAGGGTGGCGGCAGGTGGCGGGCAAGGGTGGCGGGGCAAGGGTAGGCGGGGCAAGGGGTGCAAGGGTGGCGGGCAAGGGTGGCGGGGCAAGGGTGGCGGGGCAAGGGTGGCGGGGCAAGGGTGGCGGGCAAGGGTGGCGGGCAAGGGTGCGGGCAGGTGCGGGGCAAGGGTGATGGGCAGGGTGGCGAGGCAAGGGTGGCGGGGCAAGGGTGGCGGGGCAAGGGTGGCGGGGCAAGGGTGAGGGCAAGGGTGGCGGGGCAAGGGTGGCGGGGCAGCGTGGGTTAGGCACCTGTAAGTAGAGGACAAAAGATTACGGTAATGGCGGGAGGAGTGGCCCGGGAACCTGAAAAGTGGTGGAAATAAATAACTTAACAAACCCCATTTCCGAGGCTAAGCCAGCACACTGAACCCTTTTTCCAGACTTTTTTATGACTTTGTGCGGAGGAGAGAAAAGCGAGCGAGACAGCAAGACCGGGACGCAGGCAAACTTAAGCCCACGCACACACACACACACAGACAGACAACACACACACACACACACACACACACAGACAACACACACACAGACAAACACAAACACACACATTCTGACAGCCAGCCGAGTCGCTAATGTCCTTTACATAATATTGCCTTTCCTCATCTATGTACGTACATCAATATATTACTATTACATCGCAGTTCTTTTCTTAGAGCTATAGAGTTCAAGGCAAACAAATAACACCATGTATACGCCACAAACTACTACAAGTAACTCTTCACGCCAGAAATCAACCCCGTCACGATACCTTTCTCTTCCATATACATCAATACCTTACTATTAGATCGCAGTTCTTTTTATATATAGAGTTAGTTACAGAGTTCAAGGCAAAAAAACAACGCCAAGAATTACGCCACAACCTTCCGTACGTCACTATTTACACCAAAAATCTACTCAGACCTCAACGATACCCAACCACATATTGCAGGATCAACGATAGTCACGTAACGATCCCCTCCATTACTCCAACCTTCCTCATCCTGCCATAAGCAATAAGCAAATAGAATAGCGGGGGGGGGGGGGGGGGGGGGGGGGGGAAGATAAAGAAAAGTATAAGAAAAAATTGTAGCGAAAAAATAAAAGACAGAAAGAGCAACAACCTTCAACCACATCTTCAAGGTAAAAAAAAAAAAAAAAAAAAAAAAAAAAAAAAAAAAAAAAAAAAAAAAAAAAAAAAAAAAAAAAAAAAAAAAAAAAAAACTTCGCGACCACCCATTTATTCCCTCTCCCTCCATATATACTAAACCTTAAACCACCACCTCTGAAAGCCCTTTTCCCTCTACACAACCTCTAATCTCTCTCTCTCTCTCTCTCTCTCTCTCTCTCTCTTCTCTCTCCTCTCCTCTCTCTCCTCTCTTCTCTCCCTCTCTCTCCCTCTCCTCTCTCCTCTCTCCTCTCCTCTCTCTCTCTCTTTCTCCCTTCTCTCCTCTCTTCCTTCTCTTCCTCTCTTCTCTCTCTCTCTCCTTCTCTTCCTCTCTCTTCTCTGCATTCTCTCATCTCTCTCTCTCTCTCTTCTCTCTCTCTCTCTCTCTTTCTCCTCTCTCCTCTCTCTCTCTTCTTCTTTCCCTTCCTCATTTCTTCTTCTCCTCTCTCTCTCTCTCTCTCTCTCCTCTCTCTCTCTCTTTTCTCCTCTCTCTCTCTCTCTCTCTCTCTCTCCTCTCTCTCTCTCTCTCTCTCTCTCTCTCTCTCTCTCTCTCTCTCTCTCTCTTTTTATCCCCTTTCCATGCATATTATTCCTTCCTTCTCCATTTCTCTCTCTCTCTCTCTCCTCTCTCTCTCTCTCTCTCTCTCTCTCTCTCTCTCTCTCTCTCTCTCTCTCTCTCTCTCTCTCTCTCTCTCTCTCTCTCATCCTCAAACACCCTTTTTTATTGCTATCATTTCTACTCCACAACTGCTAATCTCCCCCCTTCCTTCCTTCCTTCCTTCCTTCCTTCCTGTAATCTTCACTACTCGCAACGACTCCCGTCCTTCCATTCCTCCACCCTGCTTTGTTTCCACCACAGTCTATATCCTAGAAGCCCTCACCCGCCGCCTCCTCCTCCTCCTCTCTATAACAATTTCCATCAATCTTGTCTATATTATTTGACCCTTTTCTGAGCTCGTCATCACTCCTCCTAGCCAATCTTCCCCTCATACTTCCCTTCCCTGCATTTATTTCCCTTCATAATTCCCTTCCCTTCCTTTCTGTCCCTTCATAATTCCCTTCCCTTCATTTCTCTCCCTTCATAATTCCCTTCCCTTCATTCTCTCCTTAATAATTCCTTCCCTTCCTTTCTGTCCTTATAATGCCTTCCCTTCATTCTCTCCCTTCATAATGCCTTCCTTCCTTCTGTCCTTAATAATGCCTTCCCTTCCTTTCTGTCCTTCATAATTCCCTTCCTTCATTTCTTTCCCTTCATAATTCCTTCCTTCCTTTCTCTCCTTCATAAGTCCTTCCCTTCATTTCTGTCCCTCATAATTCCCTTCCCTTCCTTTCTCTCCCTTCATAAGTCCCTTCCCTTCATTTCTGTCCCTTCATAATTCCCTTCCCTTCCTTCTCTCTCCTCTCATAAGTCCCTTCCTTCATTTCTGTCCCTTCATAATTCCCTTCCCTTCCTTTCTGTCCCTTCATAATTCCCTTCCCTTCCTTTCTGTCCCTTCATAATTCCCTTCCCTTCCTTTCTGTCCCTTCATAATTCCCTTCCCTTCCTTTCTGTCCCTTCATAATTCCCTTCCCTTCCTTTCTCTCCCTTCATAAGTCCCTTCCCTTCATTTCTGTCCCTTCATAATTCCCTTCCCTTCCTTTCTCTCCCTTCATAATTCCCTTCCCTTCCTTTCTGTCCCTTCATAATTCCCTTCCCTTCATTTCTGTCTCTTCATAATTCCCTTCCCTTCATTTATTCCCTTCATAATTCCCTTCCTCCTCGTCCTGTAATTCCTTCCCTCATTTCCTCATAATTCCCTTCCCTTCCTTTCTGTCCCTTCATAATTCCCTTCCCTTCATTTATGTCCCTTCATAATTCCCTTCCCTTCCTTTCTGTCCCTTCATAATTCCCTTCCCTTCCTTTCTCTCCCTTCATAATTCCCTTCCCTTCATTTCTGTCCCTTCATTCCCTCTCCACTACACTTCTCGTCGCCTTTCCCTGAACAATAACTTGATCTCAGACATGTAAACACGATGTAAATAGGGAATGGAACAGCCTATATAGATAACAAACTAAGAAATATGTATTAACTCAGTAACTATAGTCTATTTTTTTAACGAGGCAAAAATTCCATTCTATTTCAAGGTCTCATGCTTAAAATGATGCCTCTGTTTACCTGATAATATGGTTAACTATGATAAAAATACAGCTGAAATTAAGAAGAAGCGTAGTATTCCCTTCTCCTGGCATCAAATATCAGTCAGTAAGCAGCAAGGGGGCAGGATTTTTCACCTCGTAAAAAAAATATATATAACCTATCCTGTCTGTATGTGTGTCTGGTTATCCATCCTATTAAAAAGAGAAAGATAGAAAGAGAGAGATTTTTTTCTCTCTCTCTCTCTCTCTCTCTCTCTCTCTCTCTCTCTCTCTCTCTCTCTCTCTCTCTCTCTCTCTCTCTCTCTCTCTCTCTCTCTCTCTCTCTCTCTCTCTCTCTCTCTCTCTCTCTCTCTCTCTCTCTTTCTCTGAGCAAGAAATACATAAGGTAATAGATATGTAGATGGGTTAACTCAGTGACTAACCTATCCTGTCTGTATGAATGTTTGTTTATCCTCCTGTCTGTATGTGTGTCTGTTTATCCACCCTATACATACATACATAGAGAAGGGCAGTAGTTACAGTGGCTCGAGTTCATGTCCCTCGTGTAGTAAGTATCATGTAGTAAGTATCGTGTAGTACGTATCGTGTAGTAAGTATATGTAGTAAGTATCATGTAGTAAGTATCGTGTGGTAAGTATCATGTAGTAAGTATCGTGTAGTAAGTATCGTGTAGTAAGTATCGTGTAGTAAGTATCATGTAGTAAGTATCGTGTGGTAAGTATCGTGTAGTAAGTATCGTGTAGTAAGTATCATGTAGTAAGTATCGTGTAGTAAGTATCATGTAGTAAGTATCGTGTAGTATGTATCGTGTAGTAAGTATCGTGTAGTAAGTATCATGTAGTAGTATCGTGTAGTAAGTATCGTGTAGTAAGTATCGTGTAGTAAGTATCGTGTAGTAAGTATCGTGTGGTAAGTATCGTGTAGTAGTATCGTGTAGTAAGTATCATGTAGTAAGTATCGTGTAGTAAGTATCATGTAGTAAGTATCGTGTAGTATGTATCGTGTAGTAAGTATCGTGTAGTAAGTATCATGTAGTAAGTATCGTGTAGTAAGTATCGTGTAGTAAGTATCATGTAGTAAGTATCGTGTAGTAGTATCGTGTGGTAAGTATCGTGTGGTAAGTATCGTGTAGTAAGTATCGTGTAGTAAGTATCGTGCAGTAAGTATCGTGTAGTAAGTATCGTGTAGTAAGTATCGTGTAGTAAGTATCGTGTAGTAAGTATCGTGTAGTAAGTATCGTGTAGTAAGTATCGTGTAGTAAGTATCGTGTAGTAAGTATCGTGTAGTAGTATCGTGTAGTAAGTATCGTGTAGTAAGTATCGTGTAGTAAGTATCGTGTAGTAAGTATCGTGTAGTAAGTATCGTGTAGTAAGTATCGTGTAGTAAGTATCGTGTAGTATCCATCCTATATATACA
>JACEEZ010022444.1:245000-260000 GCA_016584305.1 Chionoecetes opilio | reverse complement strand
TTTATCACAAGTTCCCATCAGTCAAGTTTATCACAAGTTCCCCATCAGTCAAGTTTATCACAAGTTCCCATCAGTCAAGTTTATCACAAGTTCCCCTTCAGTCAAGTTTATCACAAGTTCCCCGTCAGTCAAGTTTATCACAAGTTCCCATCAGTCAAGTTTATCAAGTTCCCATCAGTCAAGTTTATCACAAGTTCCCCATCAGTCAAGTTATCACAAGTTCCCCATCAGTCAAGTTTATCACAAGTTCCCATCAGTCAAGTTTATCACAAGTTCCCCATCAGTCAAGTTTATCACAAGTTCCCATCAGTCAAGTTTATCACAAGCTCCCCATCAGTCAAGTTTATCACAAGTTCCCCATCAGTCAAGTTTATCACAAGTTCCCATCAGTCAAGTTTATCACAAGTTCCCCATCAGTCAAGTTTATCACAAGTTCCCCATCAGTCAAGTTTATCACAAGTTCCCCATCAGTCAAGTTTATCACAAGTTCCCCATCAGTCAAGTTTATCACAAGCTCCCATCAGTCAAGTTTATCACAAGTTCTCATCAGAGCGAAGGATTAATTTGCTGTCAGAACCTCAAAGAAAACTGGGATTGATTTTTATACACCAAAGACACTCAAGCTTACAAAGGTATCGGGAATGTAAGTACTACGTAGGTATATCACTTGTACCTTCCCTTTAGACATTGTTTCGTGTGGCTGTTTTCTCCTGAAGGGAATTTAGAGACGTTGACGTTGAAGAATTGTAGCCATTTTACTGAAGGAAATGCATAGAAAAAATACCACTAAAGCTACTTATGAAATATATATGCGATTCAATAAATTATGATTTGGGGAGGCAGTAGCAGAGTGGTTAGCGTCACCAAGTGGCGTTCTCGAAGACCCCAGTTCAATCCCGAGTGAGACCCATAAATCCTCTTAAAATCTTTCTGCACCGTCGAGTGGCCTAAGAACACCCACATCCCCTGTCCATTAGCTCTACCTTGGATTGCGAGTGCATCGGAGGACACAGGGGGCGGCATGAGCCTCTTATCACAGGCGTCACTATAAAAATCCTGCCTGCCCCACCACGGGCGAGGGCCAACCGTCACATCCCTCAAGTGGGCCTCCAGGGCCTACCATCCGAGCCCTGGGTCACTGTCTACAGGTGCTATAGGCAAAAATGTGAAGAAAAAATATATTTTACCAATTTGCTTCTAACACCATAAACATCCCTTTTTTTTTTCTCTCTCTCTCTCTCTCTCTCTCTCTCTCTCTCTCTCTCTCTCTCTCTCTCTCTCTCTCTCTCTCTCTCTCTCTCTCTCTCTCTCTCTCTCTCTCTCTCTCTCTCTCCACCCTCCTAACGCAGCCAAGAGAGCACCATGCACCATTCTCCGCCTTTCAGCGATACTCCCCACAGTAACTCACCTTCAGAACACACTGGCAACACAGGCTTTGTATTGCACTGCGGGACTCTGCACTTTAGATCCGTCAGCGTCTTCTTCAGGAGTCTCGAGGTGGCTTTCGGGGCCACGGCAACACCCTCGCTCCTCCCTCCCTTCAGCCGCCGCCCATTGTTTCCCGGCGTTAGTGTACCCAAGGACATCGAAGGCAGAGGTGTCGCAGCTCACGCCTTCCCCCGCGGGTAATCTCGACCACCTGCTCCATCCCACCTGCCAAGAATTAATTACTCGTTTATAAATCACGGGTAAGTGTGTTGCGACTGAGCCGACTCCACTGAACAGCTGGGAAGAAAGGAGGAGAGGATAGGAGGGAGGAGAAGGGAATAGAAGGGAGGAAAGGAATGTACCGTAGGGAAATAATAGGAATGGGAAGAAAGGATAAAATAAGGGAGGGACGATGATGAATGTAGGGAAATGGAAGGGATGCAAGGAGAGAAGGGGTAGGGAAAGTTAATGGAAAGGAGGCAATAGGAAGGGAAGGGAAGGGAATGAGAGGGAGACAGGGAGAGGAAATGAGGGGAATGGAATGGAAGCAAGTATGGGAGAGGCATGGAAGTAAGGGAAGGAGGGGACTGTGAGGGAGGGTAGGAGATGGGAGGCAAGGAAGGGGAATATAATGGAGAGAATGAGGATACGGAAGGAGGGAAGGAAGGAATAAAGAAAAGGAAGGGTAATGTATGGACGTGAAGGAAGGAAGGATAGAGGAGAAGGATAAGATAGGATATATATTAAAGGAAGATAAGATAGGAATAAGGAAGATAGATAAGGAAGCTATATAAGGATAAGGTAGATAAGGAAGGATGATGGAAAGGAGGATAAAAGAATTGCGCACCACTGGTTAACGCACTGGTTTAGACATATATTTGTGTACTGTGTGTCGTGTTCTGAGGCAATAAGTCCCTTGTAAACATGCCTGTCAGCCACATACTCCCTGTACACACACACACACGCACACACACACACAGACACAGACACACACACACACACACACACACACACACACACACACACACACACACACACACACACACATATATATAAAGAGAGAGAGAGAGAAATATAAAAAGATAGATAGACAGAGAGATAGAGATAAATAAATACATAGACAGATAGGTAGACAAGACATAAAGACAAGCAGACAGACGCAGAGAGAGAGAGAGAGAGAGAGAGAGAGAGAAGAGAGAGAAGAGAGAGAGAGAGAGAGAGAGAAGAGAGAGAGAGACGAGAAGAAGGAGAAGAGAACGAAAAGAGAAGAGAGAAGAAGATAACAGATATAGACAGAGAAGAAGACGAAGAGACAAGACAGAAAGACAAGACGCACAGAAAAGAGAAAAAATCAATAGAAACAACAAAGCAACAACAAATAAGAGACGAGAGAGAAAGAAAGATGAGAAAAGAAAGAAAAAAGAATGACAAAAGACGAATAGAGGAAAGACATAGCAAGACAGAACGCAAGACGAACCAGAGAGACAGACGCACACGAGAAGAGAAGCCACAGAGCTACACACACTCAGCTAACCGCACATCAGCATACCGCATACACGCTTACACAGATCAGCTAAACACCACATCCGACAAAACGCACATCATCCAATCAGACATCACACCACACCGCCAACACGCCACACGAACATGCAATCACAATCCTGCACACCGCCAAATCACGCACACCGCACATCCGCCCACACACACAATACACAAGAATACACCTACACCACAATCAGCACATACCACATCACACTAACGACATAAAAGAAAGCACATTCCACACAACCCGCCCAACCGTCACATACATTGCCCACATCTGCATATCCGCCACTCACACATCCGCCCACATCCAATCGCCCACACCCGCCACATCACGCCCACACCCGCCAATCAGCTACCCCACATCACGCCCACACTCGCCAACACCCCACACCGCCACACACGCTACACCACCACATCACGCCACACCCACCACATCACGCCCACACCCGCCATATCACGCCTACACCCATCACATCACACCCACACCCACCACATCCGCCAAACCCCCACATCACGCCCACATCCGCCACATCACACCTACACCCATCACACATCGCAAACCCCCACATCCCCACACCCCACATCCGCCACACCACCACTCACGCCACATCCACACACACTACCCCCCAATCACGCCCACATCCACCACATCACACCTACACCCGCCACATCACACCTACACCCATCACATCACGCCAAAACCCACCACATCCCGCCAAAACCCGCCACATCACTCCCACACACGCCCCCATCCCACACCCATCACATCACGCCAAAACCCACCACATCCCGCCCGCACCCGCCACACCACGCCACATCACGCCAAGACCTTTCAGAGAGAAGAAGAGAGCGAGGCGTGACTTTGATTTGATTGGAAAAGTGTGTTGTGGCGCGTGAAGAATGAGTGTTCAAAGTGGCGGGAAATAAAGAGTGTGGGAGAGGAGGAGCAAGTGGAGGAAAAGAAGGAGGTGTGGGAGAGGAGGAGCAAGTGGAGAAAAGAAGGAGGAGTGTGGGAGAGGATGAGTAAGTGGAGGGAAAGAAGGAGGAGTGTGGGAGAGGAGGAGCAAGTGGAGGAAAAGAAGGAGGAGTGTGGGAGAGGACGAGCAAGTGGAGGGAAAGAAGGAGGAGTGTGGGAGAGGATGAGCAAGTGGAGGAAAAGAAGGAGGAGTGTGGGAGAGGAGGAGTAAGTGGAGGAAAAGAAGGAGGAGTGTGGGAGAGGACGAGCCGGTGGAGGGAAAAAAGGGGGAGTGAAGAGTGAGTGTTCAAAGTGGGGCGATAATAGGGAGTGTGGGAGCAAAGAAGGTGGAAGAGTATATATGTTCCTCTCTTATATGTTCTGTGGGAGAGGAGGAGGTGAAGGGGAAGGTTGAGACGTGGGAGGAATTCAGTACTTATGATAATGGTAATGATAATAGTAATGAATACTTAAAACAATAATAGTAGTAATAATAATGAAAATCTTAATGATGAACAGGTGAAGGGGAAGGTTTAGACGTGGGAGGAATTCAGTACTTATAATAATGATGATAATAATAATAGTAATGATAGGATAATAATACTTAGAGCGATAATAAGAGCAGTTATAATACTAATAAATATCTTAATAATTATAATAGTAATAATAATAATGATAGTTACATAAATATAAGTAGTGATAATGATTAAATTAGTAATGATAAAAACAATAAAATACTACTGCTACTACGTACTAATAATAATGAAAATATTGATGCATAAAGCTCTAGGAGTTAGTGAAATGCGGCAAGGCGTCACCGCAGAGTTGTTCCCGCCATACCTGCTTCTCGGTAGCGACCTTCCCAGCCATCACTTATACACAATGCTACACGCTACCCCACCCCTACACTTATTACTGCTACTATTATTATTATTATTATTTATAGGCGTTAATAAACCTACCTCGACTAATTCAGATCATTACCTGTAACAATATTGTGTCTGTCTTTCTATAATCTGTGTACGAGTATGTAGACAAAACTATGCCTATTCTATACCATACCTTACATCTCTTATCCTTATTTTCTGTATTCTTCGGTTCCCTGCGAAAGTATGATACCTTTACTTTCCTTGTACCAGCAAAACAATGATGTCTAAAAAAATCAAATAAGAGAAAATATGGACAGTAGTTTTAACAGCAGTGAGAAGGCATCAGAAAAGGATGAACTAAAGGCCAAGAAAACTGACGATTCCTCACGCAGCAGTTAGCAAAGGTGTGATTCCCTTAATTAACCGGTTCAATCTGCCTGTAATTAGCTGCACCCCAGGTAATCCATTAGAGTAGTTATCGCAGATGGGACTAATTGGGCCTAATTAATGGACTAATTAAATGAACCGTTGAAATACACACTATGGATATTAAACCCTTCACGTCCGGATCTTTCCTTTACTATATAAAATCGTATGTTGTCGAGCCATAAAAATACGAAAAGTAACTGAATATACCAAATTAGTTAGTGGGCAAGGTCATATCTATAAAATATAACAGGTCATATCTATAAAATGTTGCTTATACACAAAAATCGTCTAATGATAGCAAAATTACAATGAAAATTACGTTCTGGGCCTCAAGGGGTTAAAGTTAAGTGAACCATTGAAATATCCACTATGCATATTCTCTCTCCCACTTCTCTTCCTCATCAAATCCCCACCCACACCACCACCACCACTACTTTCCCCACCCAAACAGCCCCCCACCCAAACAGCCCCCCACCCAAACAGCCCCCCACCCAAACAGCCCCCCACCCAAACAGCCCCCCACCCAAACAGCCCCCCACCCAAACAGCCCCCCACCCAAACAGCCCCCCACCCAAACAGCCCCCTACCCAAACAGCCCCCCACCCAAACAGCCCCCCACCCAAACAGCCCCCCACCCAAACAGCCCCCCAACCCTTACCCCCCACCAATCCATCCCCCGCCTTCCTCCACCACAGACAGCTTTCCTTCTTCGTGAATACTGAAGGGAACCGTTGAAATACACACACTGACCATATTATTAAGGAACGACGGAGAATATTATGACACCTTACATAATAGAATAAAAATAAACACACTTCATTAGTTTTGGGTTTCGTGCCTGTCCGACAAGAATAACGTGTGAAAAAATACGTTAATGTATAGAAAGTCTAAAGTTTCTCATACGAAATAAAGAAAAAATTATGATTCAGGTCTACTTTACAATAGCGTAAACACAAAGTTCATGATTTCCTCCATAGCTTCCTTTTCAATAATACGTTTTTTTGTCATATATAATAAAGTTATATATATATACTAAATATTGAATGAATCATGAAAACCTTGACAGAAGATAGAAATATTACTACAAATTACTTAAATGACTGTATATGAGTTATTAATATTTATAAAAGACACAATAAAGCAATGAGGATAAGCTAATAGAGTTATTAGACATTACATAATTCTTACTTAAGCTATTTTTTCTTGCACCGGATAGCAAAAGCGTGTGATCGAATATCGCGAGCCTCAGATGGAATAATAATAATAATAATAATAATAATAATAATAATAATAATAATAATAATAATAGTAATAATAATAATGATAATGATAATAATAGCATACAGTAAAACTTCATTACTGACGAACATTTTAAGGAAGCCTGGCCTCAGCGTCGCCAGTGAGGCGCGGGTAACGCTGCCTCCCCTCGCCACAAGACATAGTGCATTCCACAAAACCTCATCTCGCGAGACATCATCGCCCTGAAAGGACTTTTTTCTCCCTCCTGGATAGCAGTCGTCCGTGAATATGCCGCGCAGCATAAGAAGACAATGAACAAAACGACTCAGCAAAGCTACTCCATATCTGTATAACCCTTCCCTCACATCAACGAAGACTACTACTACTACTACTACTACTATACTACTACTACTACTACTACTACTACTACTACGTAATACAAAGATAGCAAGCAAACGTTATACTAACAACTGCTACCACAGATAAACATATCCCTGCTACTACTGTTACTATTACTGCTACAAATACTACAGCAACTATTGCACTGCTATTACCACTAAGCAATTACTTAGCCAAGAAACAAACGTTATGACAACTACTAGTACTAAAAAAAAATTAGATGCTGCAGCTACATATACTACTACTACTACCTGCAGCACTACTTCCACTACTGCTGCTGCTGCAAGTGCTAATTACACCATTAACGAAAGTTGTATAACAAATATTTTGCCAGCCATATTATATCCACTCGCTGTTTGCAGTACCTTCCCTCCTCTCTCCTTTGTTCCCTGCCTCCCTGATATCCCTGAATCTGACCCATTGACTTTATATTTTTCAAACTATATCCTTTAATCCCTTATCCGGCTTGCTGGCTCATAGACGTGTGTTTGCTTTGTGTCATATTATCAACGGGTACAAACATCCCTCCCCCAATATCCCACACACACACACACACACACACACACACACACACACACACACACACACACACACACACACACACACACACACACACACACACGTACATACATACAAACAAACACACACGAAGCCCCTTTAAGCTTCTTTAAACTTGAACAAATTTCCCCCTGACTCCCTATCTGACTTGATGACGCAGTTCAATTAAGTTCTCCCTTTCTGATATCTGAAGCCCTTAAGTTGCGGTGGTGGTGGTGGTGGTGGTGGTGGTGGTGTCCCTTTACTTTACTGGTGCCCTGAAGTTAATAGAAACTCACATCCTCGACGAAGCCAGAAAAGAACGCTTCAGAAGTTGCCAGCCAATAACACCGAACTGAGATGTGTGTGTGTGTGTGTGTGTGTGTGTATTCATCTAGTTGTATTCATCTAGTTGTATTTTACAGGGCCAGAGCAATGCTCGTGAGGCCCCGTCTCCATATCAACATTTTTATCATTCATCCTTAGTGCTTTGTGTTGGCCGAAGCCAGCACCCCAGGTCACAAACCCCGGCTAACACCCGGTACCCATTCACTGCTGGGTGGACAGGGGCTCGGGTTTTAAGGAAACAACCCATCTGTTTCCGCTCCGCCCGGGGATCGAACCCGGGACTTCTCGGTTGTGACCGAGCGTGCTATCCTCTACACCACGGAGTACCTAAGATGTGTGTGTGTGTGTGTGTGGGGGGGGGGGGGGGGGGAAGAAAGGCACGAGACGCTCCAGCAATCTTCTGCTAATTGACGTTCCCTGGGGATCGTCTTTCCCGTCGGAGAATATAAGTTTCAGGTAACGTTGTTTGTGTGTGTGGTGTGTGTGTGTGTGTGTGTGTGTGTGTGTGTGTGTGTGTGTGTGTGTGTGTGTGTGTGTGTGTGTGTGTCTGTGTGTGGTGTGTGTGTGTGTTATTCACTTGCTGTCTTCATCACATGTCGGAGTTATGATTGCATGATATATCCTCCCGGAAAGAACAGAGCTTGTATTTACAAATCCTGGGTAGGGTTTGGACCTCAGGGATTCCTCTGAAAAAGCCCAGTAGAGGCGAACTAGTCAGGAATAAAGTACTCGCTTCCCAGCCCGTGTCTCCTTCATCACTCGCTTTTCATTAATGATAATGATAATGACATTAATAATGATGATAATAATGAAAATAACTATAATAATAATAATCATATTTAATAATAATAAAAATAGAGTATAAAGCTCTAGGGAGTTAGTGAAACGCGGCAAGACGTCACCGCAGAGTTGTTCCCACCATACCTGCTTCTCGGTAGCGACCTTCCCAGCCATCACTTATACACACTGCTACATGCTACCCCACCCCTACCCTTATTACTGCTACTGTTATTATTATTGTCGTTATTAAAGTGTATTTTTACTATTATTATTATTATCATTATTATTATTTATTGACGATAATGAGATTCTAGCACAAATAGAAAGCGCTGGCAGGCTGTTAAAAATCTACCGAACAGACATCCGTACGCGGTCACCTGTCCCTTCCATCCACCTATCTACTTATCTATCTATCTTTTTATCTATCTTTTTATCTATCTATCTATCTATATATTTATCTTATCTATTATGTTCTTCCTTCCGCCTGTGTTCCCTTTGATACAGACATTCCACCTATCCCTGTGTTCCTTCCTTCCGTCTGTGTTCTCTTTGATACAGACATTCGTGGTCCGTGGTTGGAGCGAGAAATCCCAAAATATCCGGAACAACAGCGACTAACGGGTTCAACAAAAAATTTCGGTAATGTGAAAAAAAGGCCGCATTAATGGCGTCATAAAGAAGACAAATGTTATGCACTAAGCGGCGCCTCTCGTGAGCAGCAAGCATTACATTGGCATTACGGGGCCCGAGCGATTGTACGGCAGCCCCCTATGTATTGTGGGGCCTACATTGATTCTACGGCAGCCCCCTTTGTATTGTGTGGCCTACAGTGATTGTACGGTAGCCCCCTATGTTTTGTGGGGCCTACAGTGATTCTACGGCAGCCCCTTTGTTTTGTGGGGGCTAGTGATTGTACGGTAGCCCCCTTTGTTTTGTGGGGCCTACAGTGATTGTACGGCAGCCCCCTTTGTTTTGTGGGGCCTACAGTGATTGTACGGTAGCCCCCTATGTTTTGTGGGGCCTATTGTGATTCTACGGCAGCCCCCTTTGTATTATGGGGGCTACAGTGATTGTACGGTAGCCCCCTCTGTTTCGTGGGGCCTACAGTGATTCTACGGCAGCCCCCTTTGTATTGTGGGGGCTAGTGATTGTACGGCAGCCCCCTTTGTTTTGTGGGGCCTACAGTGATTCTACGGCAGCCCCCTTTGTTTTGTGGGGCCTACAGTGATTCTACGGCAGCCCCCTTTGTATTATGGGGGCTACAGTGATTGTACGGTAGCCCCCTATGTTTTGTGGGGCCTACAGTGATTCTACGGCAGCCCCCTTTGTATTGTGGGGCCTACAGTGATTCTACGGTAGCCCCCTTTGTATTGTGGGGCCTACAGTGATTCTACGGCAGCCCCTTTGTTTGTGGGGGCTACGTACAGGCAGCCCCCTTGTTTCTGGGGGCTACAGTGATTCTACGGCAGCCCCCTTTGTTTTGTGGGGGCTATGTTGACTCTACGGCAGCCCCCTTTGTTTTGTGGGGGCTATGTTGACTCTACGGCAGCCCCCTTTGTTTTGTGGGGCCTACAGTAATTCTACGGCAGCCCCCTTGTTTTGTGGGGCTACGTTGACTCTACGGTAGCCCCCTTTGTTTTGTGGGCCTACCGTGATTCTACGGTAGCCCCCTTTGTATTGTGGGCGCTACATTGATTCTACGGCAGCCCCCTTTGTTTTGTGGGGCCTACAGTAATTCTACGGCAGCCCCCTTTGTTTTGTGGGGCCTACAGTGATTGTACGGTAGCCCCCTATGTTTTGTGGGGCCTACAGTGATTGTACGGCAGCCCCCTTTGTTTTGTGTGGTCTATAGTGATTGTACGGTAGCCCCCTATGTTTTGTGGGGTCTATAGTGATTGTACGGTAGCCCCCTTTGTATTGTGGGGCCTACAGTGATTGTACGGCAGGCCCCTTTGTTTCGTGGGGGCTACAGTGATTCTATGGTAGCCCCCTTTATTTTGTGGGACGCTGGGTTAGACCTCCATTTTTAAGACAAACAAGCTTTATCATCAAACAAATAGCGGGCTTTTACCAATCCTTAAGCCTTAAATACATTGAGGTAATCATGTTTGTGCGTAAAAACCTCCGCCGCCGCCGCCGCCTCTTTTTCTTCGACAAAACAAATTTCACGAGCGTAGATTGAAGTAGTGTTATTACATCAGACAAATTGCATTACATCATGTCATTATAAACCTTTGTCCGCCTCCCTGTCGTAATAAAGTAGAGTTTGTGTATCCTTTTAAGGCTCATAATATAGAGTATAAGCGAGCCTATGAACAAAATACTTACATAATAATAACATAATAAATATATTCCCAAAATGCTGCACCGAAAACCTGTTATTTTTTTTCCCTGCAAGTCATTACGGCCGAACGGGAGGGAAAAAATGTGTATATAGAGAGGAAATTCACCTTCCTATCTCCTCGCTTCTTTACCTCCCTTATCTCCCGACCTTCGTATTCCGCGCACGTCTTTCCTCCACTTCTTCCTCTTCATCCTTCTCCTCCTCACTGTCTCCTTCAAACACTCCAGTGCGTCCAGTATGTACACACACATACACACAGTCACACACATTTACACACACACACACACACACACACACACACACACACACACACACACGGAAATACAGTTAAGAATTAGCAAATCATTTTTACTAAGGGAAAATATGTGCTGGTTTATATTTCTATGGGCAAGCTTTCAATATCAACCTCGAGAAGTAAAAAAAAATAAGAAAGAGCGAAAGAAAAGTCATCCACTGAATTTTCTATAGAGTCTTAACCTCGTCTGACCTGAATACCTGCTGAGTAGACTTCCTGACGGCTTAGGTACAAGTGTTTTATTGGCACGTACCGTTATAGAGGTAATCTTGCCTGAATGTCACTTTTACATAGCCATTTTTTAAATCTGTAGACAAGCAAGGCAGGCACAGCGCGGGGGACGAAGCCCTTTCGTGACAAGCCTCAAGTCGTGCCTCAAGGTTTATGACTCTGACTTATGACTACCGTAGATAACAGTAAAGTCGCCAGGACAACTTTTTTTTCTGTTTACAGACGTGTGGTGGCGTTAATACTTACATTTCTACATCCATGATTTCAGGACAGTTAGAAGGGGCTATCTGGAAAGTCTGTGTCATTTTGTGTCTTCATCTGTGTCATAGTAGGGCTATAAATGAACAAATGACAAAGATATCTATAAAGTGGCTACCAACAGTAGAGTCGCCATCTAGTGTTTATCTACTGAGTGTCGTACCGCTGTCGTCGTCGCCCGAAAAAAAAACGCGTAGTGAAATTTGAAACCGTCTATACCTGCAGCTACAAAGCATAAAACAACGCTGAAACAGAGTAGATTATACAGTCATGATATAAACTATTGTGTAATATCTTCAGTGGCACATAAAACTCAGTAGTAATGCTATAATTCGTAATATATGGCGCCTGGCGACATCACTGCAGGTGGCGACTTTACTGTTATCTACGGTAACTAACTTAACTAACCTTTATCACTTATGAACACTTACACTAAACTATTACGACTTTCATATATTTTTTTCATCCCCTTCGACCGGGACACAAGGTTGAGTCATGGCCATTTTTGCTACAGCACATTATTAACATTTTTTTATTGCTTTTATCGTTAATATTACTAAACATCCTAAAATTATTATTACCAAGCAGCCAGGAGTGTGAAAGGAGTGTATGGGACAGAGTGAGTCGGCGCGATGAGATAGGCAAGGGCGAGTCACTGGATTGGCAGCAAGAATTGACGATTAGTAGTGGTTTGTGGTACTGAGTGATTGACAACAAGCATCTGGTACACATACTATTATTTTCTGGATTACAAATTGGAAGGGAAGGAGAAGGGAAGGGGTTTAGAGGGAAGGGCGACACACTGAGACCTGATCTGAAGTATAGTGTGAAGTGGCCAGGGCAAACATCTGACCAATAGCATACACTCTCAGAAATAAAGGGTACATTAAGGGTAGAATTGTTACATCGCACCATCACTACCCTTTTTAAACCCTATGTCCAGGCTGGAGGGTAGATGCTGCCGATTATACCCTTTATCTACCCTTTTTAGACGAGAGGGTTGGAAAAGGGTATATTTGCGTCGATCCGAAAGGGTATATTTGTAAGGGTAGAAAAAGGGTAGCAGTATTTCGTCACTACAAACACCCTTTTTCTACCCTTTTCCTACCCTTTTTTTCTAAGAGTGTAAGGTACTTGCGAATACAGTGATACGTGAACACACGACGCCAAAGTGAAATATAAATATGTCTCATATACACAATTCAATCACAAGAGCTGATATTGACAGCAAGGTGACGTTAGGTAGAATGGTTTGTGGTAGTATAGGAAACATGACGATATCGAACCTGAGAACATCGCAACAAAAGATTAACAATTAAATAGAATAGGACTACGAGAAGGTAAAATGAGGAGGAGGAGGAGTAGAATAGAAAGAAAAATGAAGAAGCAAAAAAAAAAATCAAATATGAATACAAGAAAATATAAAACGAAGATGACGATGATGATAAGAAAGAAAACACGAGCGAGAAAATGACCAGGGCCCCAAATTGTTCAGTTCGTCGCCCCTTTCTGGAAATTCTTGTTCAGTTTTCGACCCCCTGAGCATTCATTACATTATATTAACAAACAAACAAGTAAATAAACACAGTACTTCTATTTATTTAAGACTTCTTTCCTTGTGGAGCTGTGTGATTTGTGGTGAAAAAGCAAGTTTTGTCTTTCGCAAACACAGTCCCGTCCATTGGCCCCACTCCACCTAAAGACTATGGTTACAACCCTACGACTACTGCCGCTACTACTACAGGTACTAATAGTGACAAAAATCATTCAAAAACATAGGTACCTACAGAAATATTAGATTGCAGAAATATTGGAAGGGTGTTGAGTCAGGCCAATCTGATGATCGGAAATGTTGGCTCAGGCCACTCTAATGGCGGGAAGAGTGTATAATCAGGTCACTCTGATGATTGGAAGGGTGTTGGCTCAGGCAACTCTAATGGCGGGAAGAGTGTATAATCAGGCCACTCTGATGGTTGGTAGGGTGTTGGCTCAGGCCACTCTGATGATTGGAAGAGTATATAATCAGGCCACTCTGATGGTTGGTAGGGTGTTGGCTCAGGCCACTCTGATGATTGGAAGAGTGTATAATCAGGCCACTCTGATGATTGGTAGGGTGTTGGCTCAGGCAGCTCTAATGGCGGGAAGAGTGTATAATCAGGCCACTCTGATAATTGGTAGGGAGTTGGCTCAGGCAACTCTAATGGCGGGAAGAGTGTATAATCAGGCCACTCTGATGATTGGTAGGGTGTTGGCTCAGGCAACTCTAATGGCGGGAAGAGTATATAATCAGGCCACTCTGATGATTGGATGGGTGTTAGCTCATGTAACTCTGTTGATTGCAAGGGAACCAGCTCAAACCACTTTGATGACGGGAAGAGTGTATACTCAGGCCGCTCTAATGATTGGATGGGGGTTGACTCAGGCCCCATTGATGGTGGGAGATGGGTGGAGCAGGCACATTTTGAGGAGTGGCGGCCTCGCGTGTCCGCCACTCCGCCAACAAGTTCTTGACGGCGACGTAGCACTCCAGCACGTTGCTCAGGGCGCCCTTGATGTGCATCCTTCGTCGTGCTGCATTCACGAGGATGAGGACGGAAAAGCGGCCTCCCAGGTGGTGGTGGAGGTAACGCTTCCCGGCCCGTGTCTGCAGCCGCTGCATGAAGCGTCGAGGCACCAGGAGGCTTCGCCGCACCAGGCGGTTGGCCTCTTCGTCCTTCCCTGCGTCGGCTGTGATTTGTGATTCCTGAGAATTTTGGTCCCTCACGGGGTCTGGCTCCTGCAGGGGGAGGACCTGCTCCTCAGGCTCCTCCACCACGTCCTGCACCAACATGTGCTTGACCTCCTGCGAGGCTGCTGTGTCCTGCAGGGGATGATCGTCCTGCTGTCCTCGAGCCAGGGTGTGCCGTGCCCAGGAGCACCCCGCCACCAGGACCACAGACACAACCACCACCGCCACACACACGATCATCACGAAGCAGAACACAAACGTCTTATGTTCCTGCTCGGCCTTCTGGACCTGCCTCTCCAGGCAGGCCAGACGTTCCTTGCTGCCCACCACCATGGGCAGCACCTCCCCCCAGCTGTCACCCAGCGGGAAGCCGCACTCCGCCAGGGGATCTCTTGGGGACGCCAGCCACGAGGCGGCCACCAGGTGCCCCCGCACCTTCCCCAGCAGGGAGGTGTGGGGCCCTTCGTCCCTCCAGGCCCTCATCCCCTGACGCAGCTTGTCGGCCTCCAGCACCAAGCCCCTCAGGACGAGGGTGATCCCCACCCCCATCACCAACACCAGCGCCAGGCAGAAGTATCAATCAATCAATCAATCATTGGGGGCATACGCCGGGGT
>JACEEZ010022444.1:232500-240000 GCA_016584305.1 Chionoecetes opilio | reverse complement strand
CACAAGTACCGGACTCTATATTGCTTTTTTTGCTTTGTTGTTTCATAGGTTCTCTCTCTCATAGGTTCGGGCGGCATTGGGGAGAAGGGCGAGGCGATGCGTGTACTCTCAGATTAACCATTTCATCTCTGCAAATGTTCATTGTTCCAAACATGAATTCCGTTCTAATAAACTAACATTTAATCAACTTTTTCTTAGAGCTACATTTCCTTTTTCAATTACATATTCTTTCATTATCATAATCATTACTACTATTAACAATATACTACAATTGTTATCATTATCATTATTACAATTTCCAGTATAATCACTATCCTCATTAAGACATTTTCAACGTAACACACACGCATTCTATAATATATTTTAGATTTTTCAGGAATGTATGAAGAAAAACAAAGAGGTGAACATAAGTAAACTAAAGTATTTTCGGTACTATATATGTAGACAATTATATTTCTGCCAGTGTTGAAATCCATGAAGCATTTTTTTGCCGTATACTGAAAGGGTGAATAGAAGGAATAAATAGAAGAATAGAAGAAATATAAGGAATAGAAGTGTATAGAAGGGATAGAAGGAAGGGGGTGAAGATGAAGGGCAGAGGCATGAAAGAAGAAGGGCAGAGGCATGAAAGAAGAAGGACAGAGGCATGAAAGAAGAATGGTAGAGTCTTGGAAGAAGGGCAGAGGCATGAAAGAAGAAGGGCAGAGGCATGGAAGAAGGGCAGAGGCATGGAAGAAGAAGGGCAGAGGCATGAAAGAAGGGCAGAGGCATGGAAGAAGAAGGGCAGAGGCATGGAAGAAGGGCAGAGGCATGGTAGAAGAGGGCAGTAGAGGCATGGAAGAAGAAGGGCAGAGCATGAGAAGAAGGCAGAGGCATGGAAGAAGGAAGGGGCAGAGGCATTGGAAGAAGGGCCGAGCATGGAATAAGGGCAGAGGCATGGAAGAAGAAGGGCAGAGGCATGAGAAGGGACAGAGGCAGGAAGGAAGAAGGACAGAGCAGGGAAGAAGAAGGACAGAGGCATGGAAGAGAAGGCAGAGGCATGGAAAGAGAAGGCAGAGGCATGGAAGAAGGCAGAGGCATGAAAGAAGGCAGAGGCATGGAAGAAGAAGGGCAGAGGCATGAAGAAAGAAGGGCCGAGGCATGGAAGAAGAAGGGCAGAGCATGGAGAAGAAGGACAGAGGCATGGAAGAAGAAGGACAGAGCATGCGGAAGAAGAAGGACAGAGGCATGGAGAAGTAGGACAGAGGCATGGAAGAAGAAGGGACAGAGGCATGGAAGAAGAAGGACAGAGGCTGGAAAGAAGAAGGACAGAGCATGGAATGAAGAAGGACAGAGCATGGGAAGAAGAAGGACAGAGGCATGGAAGAGAAGGACAAGGCATGGAAGAAGAAGGACAGAGGCATGGAAGAAGAAGGGCAGAGGCAGGAGAAGAGGGCAGAGGCATGGAAGAAGGACAGAGGCATGAAAGAAGGGCAGAGGCATGGAAGAAGAAGGGCAGAGGCATGGAAGAAGAAGGCCGAGGCATGGAAGAAGGAAGGGCCGAGGCTATGGAAGAAGAAGGACAGAGGCCATGGAAGAAGAAGGACAGAGGCATGGAAGGAAGAAGACAGAGGCATGGAAGAGAAGGGCAGAGGCATGGAGAAGAAGGCGAGAGGAATGGAAGAAGTAAGGGCAGAGGCAGTGTGAAGAAGAAGGGCAGAGCATGGAAAGAAGAAGGACAGAGGCATGGAAGAAGAAGGACAGGGAATGGAAGAAGAAACGACAGAGGCATGGAAGAAGAAGGGCAGAGGCATGAAGAAGAAGGACAGAGGCATGAGAAGAAGGACAGAGGCCTGGAAGAAGAAGGACAGAGGATGGAAGAAGGGACAGAGGGCATGGAAGAAGAAGGACAGAGGCATGGAAGAAGAAGGACAGAGGGCATGGAAGAAGAGGACAGAGGCATGGAAGGAGAAGGACAGAGGCATGAAGAAGAAGGACAGAGCATGGAAGAAGAAGAACAGAGCATGGAAGAAGGACAGAGGCATGGAAGAAGGACAGCAGGCATGAAGAAGACGAGGCATGAAGAAGAAGGACAGAGGCATGGAAGAAGGACAGAGGCATGGTAGAGAAGAAGGACAGACGGCATGGAAGAAGAAGGACAGAAGCATGAAGAAGAAGGACAGAGGCATGGAAGAAGAAGAACAGAGGGCATGAAGAAGAAGGACAGAGGCATGGAAGAGAAGGGACAGAGGCATGGAAAGAAGAAGAACAGAGGCATGGAGAAGGACAGGAGGCTGGAAGAAGAAGGCAGAGGGCAGGAAGAAGAAGGACAGAGGCATGGAAGAAAGGGACCAGAGGGCAGGAAGAACGAAGAAGGACAGAGGCATGGAAGAAGAAGGACAGAGGCATGGAAGAAGAAGGACAGAAGGCATGAAAAAAGAAGCGACAGAGGCAGGGAAGAAGAAAGGCAGAGGCATGGAAGACGAAGGGCAGAGGCATGGAAGAAGAAGGACAGAGGCAATGGAAGAAGGACAGAGGCATGGAAGAAGGACAGAGGCAGGGAAGAAGACGGACAGAGGCATGGAGAAGAAGGACAGAGGCAGGAAGAAGACAGAGCTGAAGAAGAAGGACAGAGGCATGGAAGAAGAAGAACAGAGCATGGAAGAAGGACAGAGCATGGAAGAAGAACGAGGCATGGCAGAAGAAGGGCAGGAGCACATGGAAGACAGAAGGCAGAGGCATGGAAAGAAGAAGGGCAGAGGCATGGAGAAAGAAGGACAGAGGCAGGAAGAGAAGGACAGAGGCAGAAGCGAAAGGGCAGAGGCATGGAAGAGAAGGGCAGAGCGCATGCGAAGACGGACAGTGGATGGAAGAAGAAGGACAGAAGGCCATGGAAGAGAAGGACAGAGGGCATGGAAGAGAAGGACAGAGGCATGGAAGAGAAGGAACAGAGGCATGGAGAAGAAGGACAGAGGCATGGAAGAAAGGACAGAGGCATGGTAGAAGAAGAAGGGCAGAGGCATGAAGAAAGAAGGAAGAGGACCTGGAAGAAGAAGGACAGAGGCATGAAGAAAGACAGAGGCATGGAAGAAGAAGGACAGGAGGCAGTAAGAAGAAGGGCAGAGGTCATGAAGAAGAAGGACAGAGGCATGGAAGAAGAAGACAGAGCATGGAAGAAGGACCAGAGGCATGGAAGAAGAAGGACCAGAGGCAGGAAGAAAGGACAGAGGCTGAAAGAAAGAAGGACAGAGGCAGGCAGCAAGAAGACAGAGGCATGGAAGCAAGGGCAGAGGCATGGAAGAAGGACAGAGGCATGGAAGAAGGGACAGAGGCATGGAAGAAGACGGACAGAGCATGGAAGAAGGAAGGACAGAGGCATGGAAGAAGAAGGGCAGAGGCATGGAGAAGAAGGCCGAGGACATGGAAGAAGAAGGACAGAGGATGAAAAAAGAAGGACCAGAGAGGAAAGAAGAAGGACAGAGGCATGAAGAAGAAGGGCAGAGGCATGCTAGAAGAAGGACAGAAGGCATTGAGAGGACAGAGGCATGGGAAAGAAGACAGAGGCATGGAAGAAGGACAGAGGCTGGAAAGAGGAACAGAGGCATGAAGAAGGGCAGAGGCATGGAAGAAGAAGGACAGAGGCATGGAAGAAGAAGGACAGAGGCCTGGAAGAAGAAGGCAGAGGCCTGGAAGAAGAAGGAAGAGGCATGAAGAAGAAGGACAGAGGCATGGAAGAAGGACAGAGGCATGTAAAGAAGAAGGACAGAGCATGGAAGAGAAGGACAGAGGCATGAAGAAGGACAGAGGCAGAAGAAGAAAGGACAGAGGCATGGAAGAAGGACAGAGGCATGAAGAAGGGACAGAGGCATGAAGAGAAGGACAGAGGCATGCGCAGCAAGAAGGACAGAGGCATGGAGAAGACGGGACAGATGAATGAAGAAGAAGGACCGAGCATGGTAAAGAAGAAGGCCAGAGGCATGGAAGAAGAGGCAGAGGCCATGAAAGAAGAAGGGCAGAAGGCATGGAAAGAAGAAGGACAGAGCATGAAGAGGACAGAGGCATGAAGAAGAAGGACAGAGGCATTGAAGAAGGACAGAGGCATGGAAGAAGAAGGACAGAGGCCATGGAAGAAGAAGAAACAGAGGCATGGAAGAAGGGACAGAGGGCATGGAAGAAGGAAGAGCATGGAAGAAGAAGGGCAGATGCATGGAAAAGAAGAAGGGCAGAGGCATGGAAGAAGAAGGGCAGAGGCTGGACGAAAGGAAGGACAGAGGCATGGAAGAGAAGGAAGAGGCATGAAGAAGAAAGGACAGAGGCATGGAAGCATAAGGGCGAGGGCAAGGAAGAAGAAGGACAGAGGCACGGAAGCAGAGGGCAGAGGCATGAAGAAGAAGGGCAGAGCATGGAAGAAGAAGGACAGTGGCATGAAGAAGAAGGCAGAGGCATGGAAGAAGAAGGACAGAGGCATGGAAGAAGAAGGGCAGAGGATGGAAGGAAGAAGGGCAGGGCAGAAGAAGAAGGACAGAGGCAGGAGGAAGAAGGACAGAGGCATGGAGAGAAGGGCAGAGGCATGGAAGAAGAAGGGCAGAGGCATGAGAAGAAGGACAGAGCAGGAAGAAGAAGGACAGAGGCATGGAAGAAGAAGGACAGGAGGCATGGAAGGAAGGACAGAGGCATGGAAGGAAGAAGGCAGAGCCATGGAAGAAGGAAGGAAAGAGGCATGGAGAAGAAGGACAGAGGCAGGGAGAAGAAGACAGAGGGCATGGAAGAAGAAGGAAGAGGCATGGAAGAAGGGACAGAGGCATGGAAAGGAAAGAAGGGCAGAGGCATGGAAGAAGAAGGCAGAGAATGGAAGAAAGAACATAAAAAGAAAAAAAAGGAACGAAAGGATCAAGGAACGAAGAAGGAAGAAAGCACAAAAGGACGGGAAGAAAAAGATAAAGAACTAGAAGGAAAGAGGAGAGACAGTGAAACGAACCAGACACGAACAACAGAACACAAGGGCATGAAGAAGGGACAGAGGCAGGAAGAAGAAGGACAGAGGCAGGAGAAGAAGGAACAGAGGCATGAAGGAGAAGGGCAGAGGCCATGAAGAAGAAGACAGAGGCATGGAAGAAGAAGGAAAGAGAATGAAAAAAGAAGACAGAGGCATGGAAGAAGAAGGACAGATCATTATAATGAGGGCAGAGCATGGAGAAGAAGGACAGAGGCATGGAAGAGAAGAAAGGACAGAGCATGGAAGAGAAGGACAGAGAAGGAAGAAGAAGGACCGAGGCATTGGCAAGAAGAAGGGCATGGGCATGGAAGAAGAAGGACAGAGCAGGAAGAAGAAGGACAGAGGAATGAAGAAGGGGACAGAGGCATGGAAGAAGAAGGACAGAGGCATGGAAGAAGAAGGACAGAGGCTGGAAGAAGGACAGAGCATGGAAGAGAGGCAGAGGCATGGAAGAAGGACAGAGGCATGGAAGAAGGAAGGACAGAGGCAGGAAGAAGAAGGACAGAGCATGGAAGAAGGACAGAGCCTGAGGCATGGAAGAAGAAGGAGAGAGCATGGAAGAAGGAACAGAGGCATGGAAGAAGAAGTGACAGAGGCATGGAAGAAGAAGGGCAGAGGCAGGAGAAGAAGGACAGAGGCATCATGGAGGAGAAGACAGAGGCAGAAGAAGAAGGACAGAGGCATGAGAAGAAGGGCCAGAGGCAGGGAAAGAGAAGGGCAGAGGATGGAAGAAGAAGGCAAGAGGCAGGAGAAGAGGGCAGAGGCATGGAAGAAGAAGGGGACAGAGCATGGAAGAAGGGCAGAGGCTGGAAGAAGAAGGGCGCAGAGGAATGGAAGAAGAAGGACAGAGGCATGGAAGCAGAAGGACAGAGGCATGCCGCCTACCTTGCCGAGCATGGAAGAAGGGCAGAGGCAGGAAGAAGAAGGGCAGAGGCATGGAGAAGGGCAGAGCATGGAAGAAGAAGAGTAAGGCAGAGGCAGAGGAAGAAGAAGGACAGAGGCATGGAAGAAGAAGGACAGAGGCATGGAAGAAGAAGGGCAGAGGCATGGAAGAAGAAGGACAGAGGCATGGAAGAAGAAGGACAGAGGCATGGAAGAAGAAGGACAGAGGCATGGAAGAAGAAGGGACAGAGGCATGGAAGAAGAAGGAAGAGGCATGAAAGAAGAAGACAGAGGCATGAGTAATAGGGGCAGAGGCATGGAAGAAGGGCAGAGGCATGGAAAGAAGAAGGGCAGAGGCATGGAAGAAGGCAGAGGCATGGAAGAAGAAGGGCAGAGGCATGAAGAAGGGCGAGCAGGAAGAGAAGGGCAGAGCATGAAGAAGAAGGACAGGGCATGGAAGAAGAAGGACAGAGGCATGGAGAAGAAGGACAGAGGCAGGCAGAAGAAGGCAGAGCCATGGAAGAAGAAGGCAAACGGCAGAGGCATGAAGAAGAAGGACAGAGGCATGGTAAGAAGAAGGACCAGAGGCATGGAAGAGATGGCAAGAGGCATTTCATAAGAAGGAAGGGCATGGAAGAAAGAAAGGACAGAGGCATGGCAGAAGAAGGACAGAGGCATGGAAGAAGAAGGGCAGAGGCATGGAAGAAGGACAGAGGCATGGAAGAAGAAGGGCAGAGGCATGGAAGAAGAAGGGCAGAGGCATGGAAGAAGAAGGACAGAGGCATGGAAGAAGGACAGAGGCATGGAAGAAGAAGACAGAGGCATGGAAGAAGGAAGGCAGAGGCATGGAAGAGAAGGGACAGAGGCATGGAAGAAGAGGACAGAGGCATGGAAGAAGAAGGACAGTAGGCATTGGAAGAAGAAGGGCAGAGGCATGGAAGAAGTGCAGAGCATGGAAGAAGAAGAACAGAGGCATGGAGAAGAAGGGCAGAGGCAGGGAAGAAGAAGGGCAGAGGCATGGAAGAAGCAGAGGCATGGAAGAAGAAGTGGCAGAGGCCTGGAAGAGAAGGGCAGAGGCTGAAGAAGAAGAAGGGCAGAGGCATGGAAGAAGAAGGGCAGAAGGCATGGACGAAGAAGGACAGAGGGCATGGAAGAAGAAGGACAGAGGCAGAGAAGGACAGAGGCATGGAAGAAGAAGGACAGAGGGCAATGAAGAAGAAGGACAGAGCATGGAAGAAGAAGGGCAGAAGGCATGGAAGAGAAGGGACAGAGCATGGAAGAAGGGCAGAGGCATGGAGAAGAAGGCAGAAGGCATGCGAAGAAGAAGGCAGAGGCATGGGAAGAGAAGGCAGAGGCATGGAAGAAGGGCAGAGGCATGGAAGAAGAAGGGCAGAGGCATGGAAGAAGAAGGGGCAGAGGCATGGAAGAAGAAGGACAGAGGATGAAGAAGAAAGGGACAGAGGCATGGAAGAAGAAGGACAGAGGCATGGAAGAGAAGGGCAGAGCATGGAAGAAGAAGGGCAGGGCATGGAAAGAGAAGGCGCAGAGGCATGGAAGAAGAAGGGACAGAGGCATGGAAGAGAAGGGCAGAGGCATGGGAAGAAGAAGGACAGAGGCATGAAGAAGACGGGCAGAGCATGGAA
>JACEEZ010022444.1:210000-227500 GCA_016584305.1 Chionoecetes opilio | reverse complement strand
AGCTCCACGGCATAAAATTTCTCAGGCAAAAGTTTGATATTTTTTCCTCTTTCCAGACGGATAAGTGGACGGGTTAGGTGAATGTTTCTCTAGTTTTTCCGGTTTCTATTGGAGAATTTGCATATTTATTTGTAAATTTGAGAAGTAAGAAAAGGGATATACATGGAAGGTACTAGACAGGGTTAAAAGAACAGAGAGAGAGAGAGAGAGAAGAGAGAGAGAGACGAGAGAGAGAGAGGGAGTGGAGAGAGAGAGAAGCAGAGACGAGAGAGAGCGAGAGACGAGAGAGATGCGAGAGAGAGAGAGAGAGAGAGAGAGAAAAGGACAAGAGACAGAGAAAGAGGACAGACATCCATACAGACAGACAGAATGACAAAACAGACATAGATATAACAAGAGAGAACAGACAGCAGAGAGAGAGAGCATGAGAGACAGAGAGGAGACGGAGAGAGAGAGAGCGACCGAGCTGAGAGAGAGAGAGACAGAGAGAGAGAGGAGAGAGACGTAGAGAGAGAGAGAGAGAGACGAGTGAGAGAGAGAGGAGAGAGAGAAGAGAAAGGAAAAAATAAATAACGAAAGTGGAAATGATGACGTAAAAAATATGACAAGCAGAATGGAGAAAATCCCAAAAAGTCAGGAATACAATAATAGACGAATTCAGTGAAGGAGAAAATAAACAACAGCAAGACCACTGTTACCTGGACTGCGCACGCGACAATGTTTGAATTGCGAGGGCTGCATAGGGGCCGCGGGGGCGCCGACAAAGAGAATAGTGGCTAGGACATCATATAGAATGGTTATCATTATATAATGAAACTTGTAATTTCGTAAATGTTGTTTCTTAATATTTCAAAATAAAAGATAGTAAAAAACGCTTAAGAAAGCCATTACGGAACTAGGAAGGAAATATGCAGAAACTTTAATATTCACTTAACTCTTGCCAATAAAACTTTGCGAGTCAACCTTTTATCATGAAGGGTATCATTGAAGCGCAATTTTATTAGGCGTTCCATTGCGATATTCGTTTTCTGATAAAAATGAAATTAGAAACCATGCATAAAATTAGCCGTTAAAAAATAAATTAAAAAGTCATCAATCGGTAATTTTCCCGATTGATGAGGTTTTATTACTTATATATTTTCGTTCTGATAAATGAATTAGAACATGTATAAATTAGCGTTTGGACTGATAAATAAAATTCATAATCGGGTAATTTTCCCGATGAGAGGTAATTTATTTCCTAATATTTCGTTTCTGATAAATGAAATTAGTACCAGGTAATAATTAGCGTTGACTGAATAAATAAAAACTCAATCAAATCGGGTATTTTCCAGATTGATGAGGATTTATTATTATATATTCGTTTCTGGATAAATGATTATACCATGGTATAATTAGCGTTGACTAAATAAAATAAACCTCATCAATCGGGAAAATTACCGGATTGATGATTTTATTTATGTAAGTAACGCTAATTAAGCTGGTTCTAATTAATTTATAAGAGAACGAATATAGCAAGGAAAGCTAATAAAATTGCGATTCTATGATACCTGTCATGATAAAAGTGACTCGCAAACGTTTTAAGGCGAAAGAGTTGAAGTGAATATTAAGGTTCATGCATATTTCTTCAGAGTCTCGTAATGACATTTCTTTACCTGTTTTAATCGTTTTTTATTGATAATATTATCAGAACAAACATTACGAAGATTACAGTATATCATATATATGATAAACCAGTCTATTGATCCGGTATATATATCTTATATATATATATATATATATATTATAATATATATATATATAATATCATATCTATATCTAATCATATATCTATATCTATCTATATATATATATATATATATATATATATATATCTATATTAATAATATATATTATATATATATTATATATATATATATGTATATATATATATGAATCCGAGCGCCCTCGATTACAGGGCACTTGCGCGACAGGCCGATATTCCGTGTGCAGGCCAGGTATAGTGGTCTATGCAACAACATAACGAGGAGGAAGATAAGATGGAGTCACACGAGAGAGAGAGAGAGAGAGAGAGAGAGAGATGATGAGACGGAGGAGACAAAGATGAGAGACGAGAGAGGAGGAGGAGAAGAATAGATGAGCGGAGGAGAGAGAGAGACGAGAGAGAGAGAGAGAGGAGAGAGAGACCTAAGAGAGAGAGAGAGAGAGACATACTACAAGGACACCCAGACAGACGGAGCAAACAAACAGATACTAAAAAACAACACCTTTGCTCGTATGTCAGCCAGGAGAGTAATAAACTTGGGACACACAACGCAACGACGTTGACTATTTAGAGTTTTCGCTCTCCTCTCTCTTCTCTCTCTCTCTCTCTCTCTCTCTCTCTCTCTCTCTATCTATCTCTTCTCTCTCTCTCTCTCTCTCTATTTTTAACATTCCTGACGAAGCAACGTCTCTTTTGGAAAGCAAACTTTTAAAGCAGCTTTTTGAAGCAACTTCGCAAAGGAATTTTTTTGTGGGGCTGAGCATTGACTGAATTTTTACAGGAATAATGACCGTGAACTACTACTACTACTACTACTACTACTACTACTACTACTACTACTACTTACTACTACTACATAATATAACTAATACTACTACTACTACTACTACTACTACTACTAATACTACTAAGACTCTACTACTACCAATATACTTACTATTTTACTACATATAAACTTACTACACTACTACTACTACTACTACTACACTACGACTACTAATACTACTACTACTACTACTAATACTACGAGAACTAACTAATACTACTACTACTACTACTTAATACTACTACTACTACTACTCCAACAAATACTACTACTACTACTATTACTACTAATACTGCTACTATACTATACTACTACTACTACTTTTACTATTCAACTACTCCTGATACTACTAATAAAACCACTTCTTAGAATTAGAACAATATTACTAATGTTACTATGATTGCTAACCATAACAATTTGAGGAGGCGGTAGCAGAGTGGTTAGGGTCTCCGAGTGGCGTGCTAGGTGACCCAAGTTCGATCCCCGATGAGAACGAAAATCCACTTAATATCTGTATGCACCGTCGAGTGGCCTAAAAACACCCACATGCTGCCCATTAACTCTACTTTCGATTGCTAGTGCATCGGAGGACACAGGGGGGCGGCATGAGCCTCGAAGCACAGCGTTCATACTATAAAAAAATCCTGCTTGCGCCATCATGGGCGAGGGCCAACCATCACAGCCCTCAAGTGAACCTCCAGGGCCTGCCATCCCACCCCTGGAACTCATTGCCTACACGCGCTATAGGCACAGATGTATAGAAAAAAAAAAAAATACAAATACGTATATATAAATCGAACGCAACTATCCACAAATACAGACGAACACAACAATCTCCATATTATAATTTACTTTAGCAAAGACATGAAGATTTGCGTCCATGAGATCCAAGGGTCCGCATTAAGAACATAAGAAAATAAGGAAGCTACAAGAGGCCGCGAGACCTACACGTGGTAGTTCCTAAGGCATTTAACTCTGCCTCTGTAACACCCGAAGGCAACGAGTTATAAATCTGTGCCGGGGAGATGGAAACCCACTCACAAGATTGGCCCGTGAGGAGGACGTGTCGCCGTCTTGTTTGCCGCCGCTTTGTTATGGTTTCTGGGACTGGAATTCTGGATGGAAGGGAAAGAATATGAGAGAGAGAGAGAGAGAGAGAGAGAGAGAGGAGAGAGAGAGTGTGTTTGAGGGGAGACATGATTGGTTATCTGTGCGGAAAAGAAGGGTGAGTGAAGTGAATGAAAAAGGGCAGAGTGATGGTTTGATGTGGAGGGGAGAGAGATGATGAGGTCAGGGGAAGGGAAGGAAAGGGAAGCACTAAGGAATACAAAGGAATACACTGAATACAAAGGCATACACTGAATACAAAGGAATACACTGAATACAAAGGAATACAAAGGAATAGACATAATACAAAGGAATACACTGAATACAAAGGAATACAAAGGAATACACTGAATACAAAGGCATACACTGAATACAAAGGAATACACTGAATACAAAGGAATACACTGAATACAAAGGAATACACTGAATACAAAGGAATACAAAGGAAGAACAGACAACCAAAGAAGTAATAAATGAAAAAAGTAGTAATAAAAAGAAGCAATGGTTGACATGGAGGATGAACACAGAAAAAGAAAATACAGTGTTTGTTTAGGGTAGGAATTGACTAAAGGGAAGTAACTACTACTAAGAGTAAGGGGCGATCTGATAGAAGTTTTTAAGTGGTTCAAGGGATACAATAAAGGAGAGGTAGGAAAGGTTTTTACGTCTAGTAATCAGGGTAGAACATGAAGTAACTGATTCAAACTGGAAAAGCGTAATTTTAAAAAGGAAATAAGGAAAAAGTGGTTCACAAATAGGGTGGTAAATGGTAGGAATGGACTCAGTCGTCAGGTGGTTAGTGCAGAGTCATTAGGGAGCTTTAAAAGGAGGCTGGACAGTGTTATGGATGGGGATGAAAGGTGGATGTAGGTAGTGTTAAGTAACAGGAACTACTACGTGTAGGGCTCGCGGCCTCTTGTAGCTTCCTTATTTTCTTATGTTCTTATGTAAGCTTAGATGGGAAAACTAGTGATACAAAATAAGCAAAATGTGTTGACAAATGAGTCGGTACAAATAAAAAGATGAGGATGACAGATAAAAGACACGAGTGATGAAAGAAAAAGAGAGAAATGAAAATGAAAAATGATAAAAGAATGAAAAATGAAATGAAAATGAAAAGGAATAAGTTTGGAAAGTGAGAGAGAGACAGAGACACGAGTGATATAAATAAAAGTGAGAAACAACAGGAACTCAAATGTCGTGTCTTATTATACCTAGGACATCTCTCTCCTACGAGCCGTCACAGTGCAGCAGAAAAAAGAGACAGCTGGCGGGGAATATGTCCAGAATGTCCTGCCGTGTGCGAGGGAGCATCCGCCGGTCATGCAAAAAGGTGGAAAAATGGAATTGGGCTGCGTGGCGAGGGGAAAGGGAGGAAGGGTGGGAATAGGGCGAGAGGGAGGGAGGAAGAGGGGAGGAAGGGAGGGAAGGGGGAGAGAAGGGGAGGAAGGGAGGGAAAAGAGAGGGAAGGAAGGGAAAGAAGAGGAAGGGAGGGAAGGGGAGGA
Source organism: Chionoecetes opilio (assembly GCA_016584305.1). Lineage (NCBI taxonomy): Eukaryota > Metazoa > Arthropoda > Malacostraca > Decapoda > Majidae > Chionoecetes > Chionoecetes opilio. The sequence goes on along the minus strand of JACEEZ010022444.1, from coordinate 222,297 downwards.
AAGGAAAGGGGAGGAAGAGAGGGAAGGGGGAGGAAGGGAAGGGGAAGGCAGGGAGAAGGGGAGGAAGGGAAGGGATAAGGGGAGGAAGGGAAGGAAAGGGGAGGAAGGGGAGAGAGGGGGGAGACAGGGAAGGGAGGGGAAAAAGAGGAAAGGAGGGAGGAAGAAGGGGATAGGCGGAGAGAGAGAGAGAGAGAGAGAGAGAGAGAGAGAGAGAGAGAGAGAGAGAGAGGCATAACATTCAACCAGAGACCAGTTCCCTCCCTCTACTGTGAACAGGATATAAAAGTGTCTCCGAAAAATAGGAAAAAAGTGATAGGTCTACTTCGCTATTGGGTAATTGAGTAAAACTTCCACCCGCACCCACACTGACAGCCACAATCACATCCACACTTCACATCCACACATACACATACACGCACACACATACACACACATACCCAGGCACACCCACACACCCAGACAGACAGACAGACACACACACACACACCCACACACCCAAACAGACAGACAGACACACACACACACCCAGACAGACAGACAGACACCCACACACACACCCACACACCCAGACAGACAGACAGACACACACCCACACACCCACACACCCAGACAGACAGACAGACACCACAAACACACCCACACACCCAGACAGACAAACAGACACATACACGCACACCTACACACACACAGACACACACACACCCACACAGACAAACAGACACACATACACGCACACCTACACACACACACACACACACACAGACATACTTACTCACACCTACACAAACAGAGTAATCGTGCAAGGAAGACATTGAGTTTTCGTAGCTTTTAAGCAAATGATATTTACTGAGAGAGAGAGAGAGAGAGAGAGAGAGAGAGAGAGAGAGAGAGAGAGAGAGAGAGAGAGAGAGAGAGAGAGAGAGAGAGAAGAGAGGAGAGAGAGGAAGAGAGAGCGGGAGAGAGAGAGAGAAGATGAGAGAGAAGAGAGAGAAGAGAGGAGGAGTATAGAGAGACGAGAGAGAGAGAGAGAGAAAGAGAAACAGTGAGTGCAAAAGTCTAAGTAATGAACAAGCACAAGAGACAGAAATGGACAGACAGACAAACGAAGAGAGACAAGACACACACACACAAAGAGACAGAGAAACCAAAAATAGAAAACTCAACAAATACATTTTTTCCACCCTGGCTGAGGAAGAGAATGGTTTTGTTTACGCCCAGGTCACTTTTATGGGAGGCGGGGGACGAGGCTAATTCCTGGCCAGCGTAAATATCCGCCAAAATTGTCAGTCTTCGTGATGGATTTCCAGCCGCGTAGTCAAATATTTGGCAGTAGTTTTACGCAGAAAATATTAAACACACAGACAGACAGACACGCATACACACACACATACCCAGACACACACACACACACACACACATACATACACACACACATACGAACACACACACACACGCACGCACGCACGCACACACACACACAGACAGACAGACACACATACACACACACATACCCAGACACACACACACACACACATACACACACACACATACGAACACACACACACACGCACGCACGCACACACACACACACACACACACACACAAATTCCAACCAACTTCCAATATTTTGTTGATACAGTTTATTAATGTATGGATGAAATTGATGTTTAGGTTTCCGAACAAGAATCGATTCGGAAACCTAGTCCAGTGTACCAGTTACCAGGTATAAACTTTTCACCAAATTAGAAACAGATATGGAGGTGGTTTGTAGCACTATACATCTCAAACGTCTATCATTCTTCTGTGTCTACTGATCTCTCAAATCTAGAATCTTCCTTAGAATGTTTAGGTATTGACATTAAGATCATGGACAAGTTATTCCTAGTCATGTGTATTTATAGACCTCCAAGTGGAAACATCAGCAGTTTTTTTGATAAATTTAAAACAGATTTTATTATTAGCAAATAATAGGAAATATCATGGTATTCCTTGATAGGAGATTTTAATCTTGACTTGCTGAAAATTTAAGAAATAATAGTTGGGTTTCATGAATCATTAATTTAAGTACTCTTTTTCTTGTTCCCCTTAACCACTAAGCCCACCAGAGTAAACAGAAACAACTGCCACTCTTATTGACCATATATGGTCAACACAGGTTGAAATAATACAAAAAATTATGTAATACATAACGATACAACTGATCACTTCCCAGTAGTCTCACAATTCAGGCATCAAGCTGTGAGAAAAAGTAATCGCGATTTATTTACAAAGATGTCTAACGAATGCTGCCTTAGAGGTTTCAATAATGATATTTCTCAACGGGATGGACACCTATTCTTGATTGTGCTTGTCCTGATGATTCTTAAAATTTATTTTACCACCAGTTTGATACTCTGTTCCAAAAACATTTTCCAGTGAAGCAGATTAGAGTTAAACAAAATGATCATAAAAATTCTTACATCACTCCAGCTTTAAAGAACAGCATCAAGAAAAACACAGGTTAGAAAGACTTGCAAAAAATGGCCAAAAACATTTCGTGAATTTTATCGAACTTACAGAAATAATTAACAACTGTGCTAAGAGCTGCAAAAAAATAAGTACTATAAGGATCAACTAAAGCAGTCTCAAGGTAATTTCCTAAGTCACACTGGAAGTCAATTAATGAAATTCTTGGTAGAAATTCCTCTGCTTCAAAGGACTATTCAATAGAGCTAAAACCCTTGTGTAATGATACTGGCAACTAAGTTTAACGACCACTTTTTAAAGTTTGGAAATTCATCAAACAACACCACCTTAAATAACAATTCACATGATCAATATTTAACGCAATCCTCCTGATTTTTTCAATGTACCTTACTCCTGTAAAACCAACGGAAATAGAGAGCTTCCTAAAAGGCATTAAGTCTGATGCGGCGGGATATGTTTGATATTTCACCCAAACTACTAAGAACACACCGCCTCTTTCATTTCTACTCCTTTAACACACATAATTAACCTCCCCTTTATGACCGGTATCTTTCCAAGTGAGCTTAAAAAGGCAAAGGTAATTCCGCTGCAAAAATCAGGTAGTAAGCATGATATTAATAATTACAGACCCATTTCGATTCTTCCAGCTTTTAGCAAATTGTTTGAAAAGGGCACTCTCCACTCGCCTTGTTTAACTACCTTGAGAAAAACCGCCTACTAACAGATTGTCAACATGGATTTAAAATCAAACCACTCTACAGAGTCAGCAATCTTACAATTTGTTAATGATTGTATATAAATACTTGGAAGGTAAATTCTATGTAGCTGGAATATTTTTAGATCTATCCAAAGCCTTTTATTCCTTAGATCATAACATACTTCTTGATAAAATTGAACATATAGGGATAAGGGGGATTACTCACCGGTTATTGAAGAGCTACTCAGTAACAGGTCACAAAGTGTAAAATTGGGAATTCCATGTATTCAGTTTTCAAGTTATAACTAAAGTGTACCTCAGGGATCTATTCTAGGGGGCCCCTACTTTTTCTCATATATATTATGATATACCAAATGCTAGCACAAAATTTAAAGTACTATTTATGCTGATGACACTAGTCTCTTATTAGCCGATACAAATATTGACTCTTTACATATAAATTTAAATCTTTAATTAATCTAATAAAACATGCTAGAGTCCAATAAATTGCACCTCAATATTGCCAAAACCAATTACATACTTTTCCAAAATAGATCAATTAAGAATATTATGCCTCCATTGTCATTAAAAGGTCATCAATTCAAAGTGTGCCTCATACAAAATTTCTAGGAATTAATATTGACGAGAACTTAAACTGGAGCTTTCACATTAATCAAGTTTGTCTGAAATTATCTAAAATATGTGGTATATTGTATAGGGTCCGCCATCAACTTACAACTGAATCTATGTTAAGTATATATTATACATTGTGTTACCCTCACCCTTTATTTATTTTCGTTCCAATGGGGTTGTACATGGCCATCTTTCCTAAAAAATTGATAATAGCCCCCAAAAAAAAATCATGAGATGCATTCTATTTTTGGGAAAATTTGCTTCCACAAATCATATATTCCTCAGCTCAATAATTTTCATTTCAAATTAAATTTTGAAAATATTTCATAATGTTGCTTATTTAAAAAACATTAAAATCTACCCAGGAAATAAGGTTTTCGATTTCGTCGGAAATATTTATAATATTAGGGTAATAGTATTAATTTAGTGTTTCCACAGTTTCGTACGTCCCTCTATAATAAAAGTGTGTTGTGTGAAGGTCCTCAGATATGGGAAATTTTCTTCCTATTGCAATAAAATCTGATGGAGGCTGGAAATTTACTACAATTGAAGAAGAAAATAAAGACTTATTTTTAAATAGTCAAAATACTTTATAAACTTGTGTTGAAACTGTTCGATTGTCTGTATTTTTCTTAGAAATGTTTTTTTCATATATATTTTTTTGGTGTTATTCATATTGTATAGTTTGTCACTTATAATGCCTGTACTACTGAAACCAATTGTTACGATTTTGTCTGTCTAAAGAGCTTTTGCTCGACAGACCGTGCCATCATTACGTTTTTGTTTTTATATATTCAATTATATTCGTGTGCTTTTGTAATGGCAATAAATTTACTTACTTACTTACTTACTTACACACGCACACCTACACACACACACACACATACATACGAACACACACACACACACACACACACAATAAGTCACACATACACATACACACAGACACAAACAGACACAGAGAGAGAACAAAAAAGTGAGAGAAAGAGAGAGAGAGACACAAACACACACACATATATATATAAACGAAAAACATAAAATCTTCTTATCTTAAACATACAACCATCCTCTGATTTCAGCCCAATTTTACTGAAGCTCAGAAAACGCCGAAAAAATCGAAATAAACCAAAATATATAAAAAATCGCAATCATCTCTCTTCTTCTTTCTCTTTATAGAAGCAACATAATTAGATCTGTTCTTTTGTGTATTAGTGTCTGATTCAATTACGCGTTTTTTCTTATCTAGCAATATTTTACCTATGACTAAAATTCCCTGGAGAAATCGAGTATAAGAGTGAGTAAGAGTTTCATATTTCTTCGTGTTTTTTTGCTGCAAATAAAAAACGGGGGCAAACGGAGGAAGAAAGCAAATGTTTTTTTTTTAATACTCGTACTTGTAATAAATGATGATCAAAATTCGCCTTCGATATTGTTTTAAACCTTATCTATGGGTAAAAAAATCACTTTCACTGCCACCGCACACACAAAAAAATTCGACACATAATTATAATCTTCAAAAATTTGGAAATGTCGATATAATACATTAAACAATTGCCTTCTGAAACTTCAACATAATTCAGAGAGGAGAGAGAGAGAGGAGAGAGGAGAGAGAGAGAGAGAGAGAGAGGAGAGAGAGGAGAGAGAGAGAGAGAGAGAGAGAGAGAGAGAGAGAGAGAGAGGAGATATTGGCAGACAGACAGATGAGTGAGTTAGAGAGAAAGAGAGAGAGAGAGAGAGAGAGAGAGAGAGAGAGAGAGAGAGAGAGAGAGAGAGAGAGAGAGAGAGAGAAGAGAGAGAGAGAGAGAGAGAGAGAGATGGAGAGAGAGAGAGAGAGATGGCAGACAGACAGGTGAGACAGTTAAACAGTGAATGAATGAGAGAGAGAGAGAGAGAGGAGAGAGAGAGAGAGAGGGGAGGAGAGAGAGAGAGAGAGAGAGAGAGAGGGGAGAGAGAGAGAGAGAGAGAGAGAGAGAGAGAGAGAGAGAGAGAGAGAGAGAGAGAGAGAGGGGAGAGAGAGAGAAGAGAGAGAGAGTTAATCAAGTAAAGCATTAGTCATGACATATTAATCTCGTTTCTTTTCGCTATAATGCATTTCTCTCCCTCCCTTGCATCATCTTAATAAACCCGCCATTCCCTTGCTCTCAGACCTTGCAGTACATTTTTCATCCACTTCACATTTATTTCTACTTTCTCCACTTCATTGCTCTTTTCTCTCCTCCCTTCTCATTTTTTCCCCTCTTTCCCTTTCCCTTCTCATTTTTTCCCCTCTTTCCCTTTCCCTTCTCATTTTTTCCCCTCTTTCGCCTTTCCCGTCTCCTAATTTTCCCCTCTTTTCTCTCCTCCCGTCTCCTATTTTTCCCCTCGTTCTCCTTTCCCGTCTCCTATTTTCCCCTCTTTCGCCTTGCCCTCTCCTAATTTTCCCCTCGCTCTCCTTTCCCTCTCCTAATTTTCCGCCCTTTTCTCTCCTCCCGTCTCCTATTTTTCCCCTCGTTCTCCTTCCCCTCTTAATTTTCCCCTCTTTCTCCTTCCACTCTCATTTTTTCCCCCTCTTCGCCTTCCCCTCTCCTAGTTTTCCCCCTCTTTTCTCTCCTCCCTTCTCATTTTTTCCCCTCGATTCTCCTTCCCGTCTCCTAATTTTCCCCTCTTTTCTCTCCTCCCGTCTCCTATTTTTCCCCTCTTTCCCCTTCCCGTCTCTTAATTTTCCCCTCTTTCTCCTTCCGTCTATTTTCCCCTTTCTCCTTCCCCGTCTCCTATTTTCCCCTCTTCTCCCCTTCCCGGGCTCTTAATTTTCCCCCTCTTTCTCGTTACCCGCTTCTTTTTCCCTTATTTCTCCCTTCTCTTTTTTCCCCTCGTTCTCCTTTTTCCCCTTTAGCTTTTTCCCCCTTTTCCCCTTTTCCTATTTTTCCCCCTCTTTCTCCTTCCCCTCTCCTAATTTTCCCCTCTTTTCTCCTCCTCCCGTTTTCCCATTTTTCCCCCTCGTTCTACTTTCCTTTCTCCTATTTTCCCCCCTTCCCCTTCCCCTCTCTTAATTTTCCCCTCTTTCTCCTACCACCCCTCATATTTTTTTCCCCTCTTTCCCCCCTTCCCGTCTCCTAATTTTCCCCTCTTTCTCCTTCCACCTCTCCTAATTTTCCCCTCTTTCGCCTTTCCCCTCTCCTATTTTCCCCTCTTTCGCCTTTCCCGTCTCCTAATTTTCCCCTCTTTCTCCTTCCCCTCTCTTAATTTTCCCCTCTTTATCCTTTCCCGTCTCCTATTTTCCCCTCTTCCTCCTTTCCCTTACCTTGCTTTCCTACTCCACGAACAATTGTTTGTGTAACTTCTCCCCTCTTTCTTCCCCCTCTCTCTCTCTCTCTCTCTCTCTCTCTCTCTCTCTCTCTCTCTCTCTCTCTCTCTCTCTCTCTCTCTCTCTCTCTCTCTCTCTTCCTACCTTTTCTTATCTTTCCTTCCTTCCCATCAAAACTCTTGCCACCTTCCTCTGTTATATATATTTTTTGATTCTATTTTTTTTATATGACTGATACAAACACTATTGACGCTACCACCACCATTACCCTTTATTAAACACTACACATTACCACTACACCACCACCACCGCTACCACCCCCACCACCCGCACCACTACCACCGCCACCACCACCACTACCCCCACCACCCCTACCACCATTACCACCACCACCACCACCCCACCAACTACCACCATACCACCACTACCCACCACACCCCACTACCACCATTTCCACCACCACCACACCACCACCACCACCACCACCACCCACCACCACCACCACCACCACCACCACCCCCCAACCACCACCACCACCACCACCACCACTACTCCATTACCACCACGACCACCACCACCACCACCACCACCCCCACCACCACCCCCACCACCACCCACCACCACCACCACCACCACTACCACCACCACCACCCACCACTACCATACCACCACCACCACCACCACCACCCCCCCCACCACCACCACCCACCACACCACCACCACCACCCCCCCACCCCCACTACCACCACCACCACCACCCCCACCACCAACTACTAACCCCCACCCAAAACCACCACTACCACTACTACCCCACCACTACCCCCCCACCCCTACTACTACCACCACCACCACCACCACCCCACCACCACCACCACCACCCACCACTTACTACTATTACCTTCATATCGCCCTGCATACATCCGTTCCCGTGACTACTGACGAATATATTGTCACTTACATTTGAAGCGAACTGTTGGTAACTTTACAACAAAAAAATTCATAGCGGATATTGAATACATGCATAAACAAGCCTCTCTCTCCTCTCTCTCTCGTCTCTTCTCCCCCTCTCTCCCCTCCTCTCTCTCTCTTCTCTCTCTCTCTCTCTCTGCCTCTCTCTCTCTCTCCCCTCTCTCTCTCGTCTCTCTCTCTCCTCTCTCTCCCCTTCTCTCCTCTCTCCGTTTAAGTCCAGCTCAATACCATACCAATACTATAATTACCACTGAATAGCGTCATTTACACACACACACACACACACACACACACACACCCCAGTCAAAACACACACACACACACACACACAGACACAGACACAGACACAGACACCCTCACACACAATATATAATAATATATATATTATATATATATAATAATTTTATATATATATATATATATAAAACACCCCACACACATATATATATATATTACACACACACACACAAAACCACAACCACACGCACACGCACACACACACACACACAACCACACGCACACGCACACACACACACACAAAACACCAACCACACGCACACGCACACACACACACACATAACCACACGCACACGCACACACACACGCACACACACACAGATAGATAGATAGATAGATAGATAGTTTTATTGACCACAGCAGAACTAATACACATATACATACTTAACATGTAGTTTTATAACTGTAGTCCAAAAAATAAAATTAACTCAACGCTGCAATTAGTAACTAACACTTTCAATAAAATGCTATCCGCATTAAAATATCATTACTATTGTATCATTACTATGACACAATAATCGCAGTCCATTAATATTGAATAGAATATCACTGGCCTCAGTAATACACACTCAAGATACAGTGTCTATGTTACAGGTCACATCTAGGGTAAAATCTATTTGAAAACAATACCTTTCCATTAAGATTGAACTGGTAATGTCCCCCTGACATGTTGGTTCAGTGTACACTGTTTCCACCACAATGTCTTTCAGTCTGCACTTTGGGCCACATACACACAGTCGCTCATCCAAGGGTAAGCTACCGGGGGGGGGGGGGGGGGAGACCTCTCCTACTCACACCTTCCAGTCTCACATATTAAAGCCAATTGCCCCCTGTCCCTAAAACTGTGCAAATGACAGGCGATGCTTTTCATCAACTAAGTGCTAATCAGTGTAGTAATTATGCACATTCAAAGTAGGGTTCATCTCTTATATGTCACTCCTTCTCGTATAATTACTGTCCTGAAAATCACAGACTTGTCTGTCACACTACACACTCAACACCACACACACAAACACACCACACACATATATACACACACACACATCCCTATTTTTCAACCCACAACCTACTTTAACGTGAACTACTTACCGCTTTCCCAGAAAATTTCTATTCTCCCAAAAGTTCATATTCTCCCAAAAGTTCATATTCTCCCAAAAGTTCATATTCTCCCAAAAGTTCATATTCTCCCAAAAGTTTATATTCTCCCAAAAGTTCATATTCTCTGCCATCAAAAGTTCCATTCTCCCAAAAGTCATATTCGCCCAAAAGTTCATATTCTCCCAAAAGTTCATCTTCTCCCAAAAGTTACCCAGGCACCCACAAAGGTCGAAAGTAACGAGCTTAACTAATCATTGCGCCAAAAACTAAGCCTGAAAACCGAACATAAACCACGACAGATAAAAACGACACAGAACCAGTCTGGGCAATACACTTGTGGCGAGGGAAAACGACAATGCCCCCCACGACTGCTCCCAATATTGAGGAGGAGGTTGTGGTGGTGGAGGAGGAGGAGAGGAAGGAGGAGGAGAGGGAGGAGGAGGAGGAGGAGGAGGAGGAGGAGGAGGAGGAGGAGGACTCGTAAATAAGGACAGACTTGACAGAGTGTTAATTCATAACCCACATTTGGGACTCAGAAATGATTTATTTTCTACTGCTGTGTGTATTTTGTTCTTATTTCTTGTTCTTTTATATATATATTCTCTCATTAGGTATCAGAGAGAGAGAGAGAGAGAGAGAGAGAGAGGAGAGAGAGAGAGAGAGAGAGAGAGAGAGAGAGAGAGAGAGAGAGAGAGATTAGTCCCATCTAAACATGGTCACTCTTATCACTATCACTATCACTATCACTATCACTATCACTATCCCTATCAGTTATCTCTCCGAGGGGATTCAAGAGTCTTTCCCATGGCGTAATCTCACCTTGGACGGACCACTTTTGGGCCATTAAATTTTACCTGGACGGATTTCTCAGTTCACCAATTTTTCCTTTTTCTCTACACATATTTTCTACTATTTCTCTACTATACTTTTACTACTTTTCTACTTTTCTACTATTTTTCTACTATACTTTTTCCACTTTTCTACTATTTTTCTACTATACTTTTACTACTTTTCTACTTTTCTACTATTTTTCTACTACATTTTTACTACTTTTCTACTTTTCTACTATTTCTCTACTATACTTTTACTACTTTTCTACTTTTCTACTATTTTTCTACTACATTTTTACTACTTTTCTACTTTTCTACTATACTTTTTCTAATTTTCTACTATTTCTCTACTATACTTTTACTACTTTTCTACTTTTCTACTATACTTTTTCTACTTTTCTATTATTTTTCTACTATACTTTTACTACTTTTCTACTTTTCTACTATTTTTCTACTATACTTTTACTACTTTTTTACTTTTCTACTATTTCTCTATATTTTTTCTACTATTCTACTATTTCTCTACTATATTTTTTCTACTTATGTACTATTTCTCTACTATACTTTTACTACTTTTCTACTTTTCTACTATACTTTTTCTACTTTTCTACTTTTCTACTGTTTCTCTACTATACTTTTTCTACTTGTACTATTTTTCTACTATACTTTTTCTATTTTTCTACTTTTGTACTATTTCTCTACTATACTTTTACTACTTTTCTACTTTTCTACTATTCCTCTACTATACTTTTTCCACTTTTCTACTATTTTTCTACTATACTTTTTCCACTTTTCTACTATTTCTCTACTATACTTTTACTACTTGTCTACTATTTTTCTACTATACTTGTTCTACTTTTCTACTATTTTTTCCTACTCCTTTACCACCACATTACTTTTTAGTCACATTTTGCCCCATTTACCATGACAGAGATTTCCCCGTGGAGAACTTTTAACTAAGCTTTACATTTTTATATTCTAAGTTTTTTATATCCTTCCTTACGCTTCCTCCCTTTCTTCTTCTTTCGTTCTTTTTACTTTCTATTTTTTCATCCTTTCGCTACATCTGCAACCATTAGTAAGTATCTGTCTCTGTCTCTGTCTCTGTCTCTCTCTGTGTCTCTCTGTCTCTCTCTGTGTCTCTCTGTCTCTCTCTGTGTCTCTCTCTGTCTGTCTGTCTGTCTGTCTGTCTGTCTGTCTGTCTGTCTGTCTGTCTGTCTGTCTGTCTGTCTGTCTGTCTGTCTGTCCTGTCTGTCTGTCTGTCTGTCTGTCTGTCCTGTCGTCTGTCTGTCTGTCTGTCTGTCCTGTCTGTCTGTCTGTTGTCCTGTCCTGTCTGTCTGTCTGTCCCTTGTCTGTCTGTCTGTCTGTCCTGTTCTGTCTGTCTGTCTGTCTGTCTGTCTGTCTGTCTGTCTGTCTGTCCTGTCGTCTGTCTGTCTGTCTGTCCTGTCTGTCTGTCTGTCCTGTCCTGTCTGTCTGTCTGTCTGTCTGTCTGTCTGTCCTGTCTGTCGGTCTGTCCTGTCTGTCTGTCTGTCTGTCTGTCTGTCTGTCTGTCCTGTCTGTCTGTCTGTCTGTCCTGTCTGTCTGTCCTGTCTGTCTGTGCTGTCTGTCTGTCTGTCTGTTCCTGTCTGTCTGTCTGTCTGTCTGTCTGTCTGTCTGTTCTGTCTGTCTGTCTGTCCCTGTCTGTCTGTCCTGTCTGTTCCTGTCTGTCTGTCTGTCCACAAAAACAACACACACGCACAAAACCACCAAAACACACACACACGCACGCGCACACACACACACACACACACACACACACACATAATACACACACACACATCCCTCTTTCTCAACCCACAACCTACTTTTAACGTGACCTACTTACCGCCTGTCACAAGAAAAGTTCATATTCTCCCAAAAGTTCATATTCTCCCAAAAGTTCATATTCTCCCAAAAGTTCATATTCTCCCAAAAGTTCATATTCTCCCAAAAGTTCATATTCTCCCAAAAGTTCATATTCTCCCAAAAGTTCATATTCTCCCAAA
>JACEEZ010022444.1:182500-197500 GCA_016584305.1 Chionoecetes opilio | reverse complement strand
CCCTTCTTCTACAGCCTTTGACCTAAAATTACAGAAGTTTTGATTGGCAAATAATAATAGAGAAAGGAGAGAGAGAAGCTAGCGAGGTGGAGTTGGGAGATGTGGAAGCGATAGGAGCAGGTGGAGAAGGCGAGGTGGAGGGGGAATTTGGAAGCGATAGGGGGAGGTGGGGAAGGTGAGGTGGGGGGGGAGTGTGGAAGCGATAGAGCAGGTGGAGAAGGGGAGGGGAGGTGGGAGATGGGAAGCGTAGGAGGGGAGTGGGGAAGGGGAGGGGAGGTGGGAGATGTGGAAGCGATAGGAGCAGGTGGAGAAGGTGAGGTGGAGGTGGGAGATGTGGAAGCGATAGGAGCAGGTGGAGAAGGCGAGGTGGAGGTGGGAGATGTGGAAGCGATAGGAGCAGGTGGAGAAGGCGTGGGGAGGTGGGAGAGGGGGAAAACGAAGGGGCAGGTGGAGAAGGCGTGGTGGAGTTGGGAGATGTGGAAACGATGGGGCAGGGGGAAAGGCTTTGGTGGGGGGGGGAGATGGGAAGCGATAGGACAGGTGGAGAAAGGGAGGTGGAGGTGGGAAGGTGGAAGCGTAGGAGCAGTGGGGGAGAAGGGGTGGTGGGGTGGGAGAGGTGGAAGCAAGGAGCAGAGGAGGGGAAGGGGTATGGAGGTTGAGAGGGGGGAAACGATGGGGCAGGTGGGGAGAAGGGGTGGGAGGTGGGAGATTGGAACATGGCAGGTGGGGGAGAAAGGGGAGGTGGAGGTGGGAGCTGTGGAAGCGATAGGAGCAGGTGGAGAAGGCGAGGTGGAGGTGGGAGCTGTGGAAGCGATAGGACAGGGGAGGAGAAAGGGGAGTGGAGGGGGGAGGGTGGAAGCGATAGGGCAGGAGGAGGGGAAAGGGGGGTGGAGTGGGAGAGGTGGAAACGATGGGTAGGGGGGGGAAAAGGGGGGGGGGAGGTGGGGGAGGTGGAAGCGATAGGGCTGGAAAAGGGGAGGGGTGGTGGAGGTGGGAGATGTGGAAGCGATAGGAGCAGGTGGAGGAGAAGGGGTGGTGGAGGTGGGAGAGGTGGAAGCGATAGGAGCAGGTGGAGGAAGGGATTAGGAACACACGTAACAGGATTAGGAGCGGGCAAATGGTCCTGGAATAATGGTAGTGAAAGGCAGAATGTAATGGAATTTGTCCTGGAAGAAAACTATATAAGTTAGTGTATTATTTTGGACTAGAAGAGTATAGGTGAGGTGATGAAATGATTACTAGAAGGGATGTAATAGATGAACTTGCCTTAATTTGATATGTCGTGTTATAAATTGGTGAAAAGGGAGCGGGGAAAAAGTGAAGGGCAAACAAAACTGAAAGGTTTTTTGGGGTTTTAAAAAGGTAAATTTGGGTGTGCATAAAACGGGAAGAGAGAGAGGGGAGAAGAGGAGGAAGAGAGAAGAGAGGAAAAGAGAGAAGAGAGAGAGAGAGAAGAGAGAGAGAGAAGAAGAGAGAGAGAGAGAAGAGAGAGATAGAGAGAGAGAGAAAGAAGAGAAGAGAGGAGAAGAGAGAGAGAGAGAGAGAGAGAGAGGGGAAAGAGAGAGAAGAGAGAGAGGGGGGAGAGAGAGAGAGAGAGAGAGAGAGATAAAGGTTATATTTTTGTATTTTTTTTCTAAACGGGCAACTGTATTTCAGATATAATGAAACCCTGAGTCCCCAGTCTCCCGAGGGGGAGTTGGGAGTGGGAACGATGGGGCAGGTGGAGAAAGGGGAGGTGGGAGGTGGAGAGGGGGGAGGTGGGAAGGTGGGAAACAATAGGGGGGGGGTGGAGGGGGAAGGGGGGGGGGGTGGGAGATTGGAACGTAGGAGCAGGTGGGGAAGGCGAGGTGGGGGTGGGAGCTGTGGAAAGGGTGGGCAGGGGAAGGGGAAGGGGGTAGTGGAGGTGGGGGAAGGTGGAAGCAAAAGGAGCAGGTGGAGAAAGGGGAGGGAGGGGGAGGTGGAAGCGATAGGAGAAGTGGGGGAAAGGGGTCGTGGAGGGGAGAGATGTGGAAGTTAGAGCAGGGGAGGGAAGGGGTGGTGGAGGTGGGAGAGGTGGAAGCGTAGGGGAGGTGGGGAGAAGGGGGGGGTGGGGGTGGGGGAGGTGGAAACATAGGGCAGGGGGGAGAAGGGTAGGGAGGGGGGGAGGTGAAGCGATAGGAGCAGGGGGAGGGAAGGGGAGTGGGGGTGGGGGGAAAGGGGGAAGCGATAGGAGCGGGGGAGAAGGCGAGTGGAGGTAAGGGGGATGTGGGGTAATAGAGCGGAGGAGGAGAGGGGTGGTGGGGTGGGGGAGGTGAAGCGATGGCAGGTGGGGGAGAAGGGGGGGTGGGGGGGGAGCTGTGGAAGCGATGGAGCAGGGTGGGGAGAAGGGGTAGTGGGGGGTGGGGGAGGTGGAACGATAGGGGCAGGGGGAGGGAGGGATTAGGAACACACGTAACAGGATTAGGAGCGGGCATATGGTCCTGGAATAATGGTAGTGAAAGGCAGAAGTAATGGGTTTGTCCCCGGAAGAAAACTATATAAGTTAGTGTATTATTTTGGACTAGAAGAGTATAGGTGAGGTGATGAAATGATTACTAGAAGGGATGTAATAGATGAACTTGCCTTAATTTGATATGTCGTGTATATAAATGTGCGTGAAAAGTGAGCAGGAAATAGTGAAGTGGCAAAACAGAAACCTGAAAAGTTATTGGGTTAAAAGGTAATTGGCCTGTGCATATACGGGAAGAGAGAGAGAGAGAGAGAGAGAGAGAGAGAGAGAGAGGAGAGAGAGAAGGAGAGAGAGAGAGAGAGAGAGAGAGGAGAGAGAGAGAGAGAGAGAGAGAGAGAGAGAGAGAGAAGAAATACAAGGTTATATTGTGTATTTTTTTTCTAAACTGAGCAACATGTATTTCAGATATAATGAAGCCCTGAGTCTCCCCTTCCTGGATCGAACACGAAACGTTGGATGAATAAATGAGAGAGAGAGAGAGAGAAAGGAGAAGAGGAAGAGAGAGAGAGAGAAGAGAGAGATGAGAGGAGGAGAGAGAGGAGAGAGAGAAGAGAGAGGAGAGAGAGAGAGAGAGAGGATGAGAGAGAGAGGAGGAGAGAGAAAGAAGAGATGAGAAAGGTAAAAAAGGGAGATAAAGAGAAAACGTAAGAGAAATGGAGAGAGAGAGAGAGAGAGAGAGAGAGAGAGAGAGAGAGAGAGAGAGAGAGAGAGAGAGAGAGAGAGAGAGAGAGAGAGGAGAGAGGAAAAGAAGATAGGGAGAGAATTTGAAGACAATCGCGTCAAGATCTTTTTCGCTCGCCCAGAAAATTACATAGAAATATAATTAGTGCCAATATGAAGCTAGAATCTCTCTCTCTCTCTCTCTCTCTCTCTCTCTCTCTCTCTCTCTCTCTCTCTCTCTCTCTCTCTCTCTTTTTCCATTATAAAAGTTGATGGATTGACAAAATATTCTATGTAGCTTCGTCTTCTTTATTATTATTAATGTATTATTATTTTTTTAGTTTTCATGTATCTTTCTTAAGGTCAAGTAAGGTTTCTGTTCATTTGTTTATGATCCTCTCCTCTCTCTCTCTCTCTCTCTCTCTCTCTCTCTCTCTCTCTCCTCTCTCTCTCTCTCATGTAATTCTAAGACGTGACTGCAGCTTTAAGGCGTCACGCTAAACCCGTACATTAGGCGGGTAAAGGTAGGCAAAGGCGGGTAGAAGAGTGGCAGAGTGGCAGGTGCTCAGGGAAAGGGAGGTACGAGGGAGAGGGAGGCAGGGAAGCTTTATAGGGGCGACAGGGTGGCAGGGAAGGTGACAGGGGATGGAACCATAGACAGAGGGTGGACAGGGGTAGAAAGAACGTAGACAGGGGCTGAGACTGTAGACAGAGGGTGGACAGGGGCTGAGACTATAGACAGGGGCACGAAGGGGTTGATGACAGGGTAATCTGAGGAGGAGAAGCAGGAGGAGGAGGAGGAATATACTTAGGAATATACTTAGGAATATACGTACATAGGAAGAACAGACACCAGGAGAATTATTGGTCTATAACGAGGGTATCTGCTGAACTACGTAACTACTATCTATCAAACTACATGTAAGATAATAGTTAGAAAAGACTACCATGGCCCTAAAGAAGATAGGATAAGAGCATGGAAGTCTCATGGTGAAGAATGATAGGATATGAAGTATACTAACTACAACTACCACTACCACTAATCGATCCGGGGGACGTTATAATATAATTCAGGAGGAGGAGGAGGAGGAGGAGGAGGAGGAGGAGGAGGAGAGGCAGCGTGTGTTGATGATAAGAGGAAGTACGTAGATGATGATGAAGGGCAGGAAGAGTATAGGTATTGAAAGGAAAGGAGGAAGAACAAGGCTTAGGTTTTAATGGTAGGAGGTTAAAGGTTAGGTTTAAAAGGGGAAAGTATAGAGGAAAACCGTAGTGTATGTGTGTATGTGTGTGTGTGTGTGTGTGTGTGTGTGTGTGTGTGTGTGTGTGTGTGTGTGTGTGTGTGTGTGTGTGTGTGTGTGTGTGTGTGTGTGTGTGTGTGTTAGTTTATTTGTTTTCAAGATGATTTTCTATTGAAGCCAAAGAACACATAGGGCACTTAGAATTACCCTAAGCCGTGATGGCGACTCGACATCCTATATAACAATGTGTTGCTAATAAGTCAGGCAGTTAGACAGGCTTTACTATTGAATTAAGGCCAGAGACTCCTGGTTTCCCTTGACCTTGACCTACACCAAGGTCAACACAGACTCTCCTGGTCTCTCTTGACATTGACCTACACCCGAGAAGAGGTAGCAGACGTGATATATAAATGGACGCACTACGAGGGCGATAGTGTCAGTGTCAGGCGATCTTTCTCGTGGCGCCGAGGATACGCACCGCGAGCTGACAGTAGACTCGTAATACAGGAGCATTCATTATACGTACGATAACTTGATGATACGAGACTCGCAAATTTCCACCTTTCTCTACAGTACGAGCAAATTCCTTTCGATGATATGAGTTTTTGTCAGTGCGATAGCGCCTTGTTTATTTGTTATTTATTGTGTGCCTCTGTAGCCTTGAGCTCATTTGATAAAGCATTATGTATTTCGTGTTATTTATATGTCAGGCATTTACAGGAACTACCACGTGTAGGTCTCACGGCCTCTTGTAGCTTCCATATTTTACTATTGTTATTATTATTATTATATCAAAGCGGGCCTTTACTTGGGCTATACACACTAAGAGAAAAAGGTACAACTTTGCACCTTTAAAGGTGCAAAAGGTGTCACAGATTTTGCACCTTTAAGGGTGCAAAGTTGCACCCATAAGGGTGCATAGTTGCACCTTTTAAGGTGCAACCTCCCTTAGGGGTGCAACTATACACCCATAAGGGTGCAAAGTTGCACCCCTTAAGGTGCAACCCCCCTTAGGGATGCAACTTTGCACCCATAAGGGTGCAACTTTCCATCCTTATTGAGAGTGCAAAATCTGTGACACATTTTGCACCTTTTTTTGTTAGTGTGTAGCAGCACTGTGGCACTCCTGCACGGCTGCGGTGGCCGTCGTAGCCCTGAACACCCAGCAGGTGAAGGCAGCGGCCCACAGATGGTGCCGCACCCCCCCCCCCTCCCTGATGCTCAGCGAATAGGGGAAATTAATAGGGAAAAACTGGTTCACAAATAGGGTGGTAAATGATAGGAATGGACTCCGTAGACAGGTAGTTAGTGCGGAGTCATTTAGGGAGCTTTAAAAGGAGGCTGGATAATTTCATGGATGGGGATGAAAGGTGGATGTAGGTAGTGTTAAGTAACAGGAACTACCTCGTGTAGGTCTCACAGCCTCTTGTAGCTTCCTTACTTTCTTATGTTCTTATGAGGCGCGAGTGTACCCGGAAACCGAGTCTAGTGCAAGTGCTTAGAAGTGCTTAGAAGTGATTAACCCCTTGAGACCCAGAACGTAATTTCCATTGTAATTTGGGTACCATTAGACGATTGTTTTTGCGAATATAAGCAATATTTTATAAATGTGACCTGTTAAGTATCCTTGTCGACTAACTAATTTGGTATATTCAGTTACTTCTCGCAATTCTATGGCTCGACAACATACATTTTTTTTATAGCAAAGGAAAGGTCTGGGCGTGAAGGGGTTAAGCAAGGCAGTTCCTTACAGTACCTCATCTGTATATATGTAAATATTGTGTAATTTTTCTTTAACCCCTTCACGCCAAGATCTTTCCTTTGCTATATAAAATCGTCTGTTGTTAGCCATAAAATTACGAAAAGTGACTTAATATACCAAATTAGCTAGTGGAAAAGGATACTAAACAGGTCATATCTAAAAAATATTACTTATACTAATTAAAATCGTCTAATGGTAGTCAAATTACAATGAAGATTACAGTCTGGACCTCAAGGGGTTAAAGAAAGGCCTAGCTTAAACATAGATGACCTTGGGAAAGAGGACCTCCTTCGCTGTTATGAACACAAACTGCCTCAATGTAATAATATACTTCTAAATCCATTTGTCTACATTGTAACTACTTCAAGACAAAAAGACACAAACATAGAGACAGAAAGGCAAAGAGAGACAGACAGACAGAGACTAAGATAAGAAACTTGGATCCTTTCTAGATAGTTTGCACGCACGCACGCACGCACGCATGCACGTAAGCACAAACCAACAGAGAGGTTATTGACACATAATTACCAGCGCGCCAAAGTGAACTCAGACAGCGAGCGGTGAAACGTAGGCGAACATAAGTTGCTAACCATTGAGCCACTCATTACGGGCAAAGAGAGAGAGAGAGAGAACATAAGAACATAAGAAAATAAGGAAGCTACAAGAGACTATGTGAGACCTACACGTGGTAATTCCTGTAAGAGAGAGAGAGGAGAGCGAGAGAGAGAGAGGAGAGAGAGAAGAGAGAGAGGAGTGTGAGAGAGAGCTGGGTAGGGTAGTGAAGGTCAGCACACAATGAGTTACGTCACAGTACAACAACCATAGTAACCAGAGACGAGCCACCCGAGACACACCAACAAGCTAACGTTGGCTCACAGACTTTTCCTTCCCTTTTCACAGACCTTTCAGACCATTTCCTTGCCTAACACACACAAGGTCAGACGTGCGAGGGACCGATGGAGGGAGGGAGGAACACGGAAGGCAGGGAAGGAGGGAGGAAAGGTAGCGTGGGAGGGAAAGGAGAATATAAATCTATAGGGTGGAGCCAGTCAGCTGATTCGGGCGGGCATCCTCGCCTCTCTCCCCTTCCTCTCTCGACCCTCTCCCTCCCCATATATAACAGCCGGCACCTCACTACCCTCCCCCATCCCTGCTACTACCTCCCGTTAGCTCCTCCCCTTCATGCTCCCTCCCCAGTCCCCACCACACCCCTGCTCACCCCTCCCTCCCCAACGCATCACACCACCAGTCCACCACCACCGCCAACCGATCAATAGCACGGGAGGTTACTGCAGTAAAGACAACAGGGAGACCGGCTCAACGCGTGTCTCTCCTCATAGTTTTCCTAGTTTATGTGATTACTTAGGCACCCTTGGCACCCGTCGCCCCATGCCCGCCTTGCTCAGTGCCTCGTGGGCCCGGGAATCGCGTCGTACGGCAGTGTAAAGCCGTGTGGTGTGGGGAAGGAAGAGCGAAGTGTGTGTGTGTGTCGTGGCGCGGAACGTAGTCTGCCGGTCGACGACATTTGATTTTCCTCGGTTCTACACACCAGGTAAGTTCTCGCGCCGCTGTTCTCTGCTATACCTGTGTTCTAGGGGCATCAGGGGAGGTTCAGGGGTGTGTTGGGGGTTCGTGAAAGGTGTGTGAGGTGTAGAAACAAACCCCAGCAGTGCACATGGCGTAGTAGCCCAGGTGTTGAGTGAAATGTGTGTGCTCCGCCAGCCTACACTTCCTCAATATCCTAATTCTAAGCTTGACACGTGGCTGGTATCGTATCCTGTGGGTGTGTAGTGTTGAGTGACGTGTAAGGCCTTTATAAACACTCCGCCAGGTTTATGGGTGGTGCAGGCGCGAGTAAATAGTAGTATGGAAGGTGCATGCTAAATGCGCCTGCGTCAACGGCATACATTCACAGCGGAATTATTTTATTAACTCAGGCAGGAAATACGACGTCATCCCCTGCAGTGACGTGTCGATAGGGATAAAAAACCCAGACATTATTCTCCTCGTATTTCCCCGTACAGACCGATGGAGGCTGCCCTGCCCCTGGAAATGACGCAAAAACAAATTTCATTGGGACTTTTTACTCAAGCGCATGTGTGTCGAGCCGCGGGGCCAGCTGTTTCGCTATATCGGGGCGCCGCGCGGGTGATCGATGCCTCCGATAAACCGATACAGTAATGCCTCTCCTGGACTTGGATCTGTCGAAGCTTGAGTTAAGTTCTGCTTAGGGCCGCTGCAGCTTGTTCGAGGGTGTGCGTGCGCGCGTGTGTGTGTGTGTGTGTGCACCGGGCGAGGAGAGGGTCCACTAAACGGGGTTATGGTCGGTTGAAGGACCCTGAACGTTTTGTGGTGACGTAAGCGGCGGTGTGTGTGACGTGTGATTGTGTGTACTGTGCGTGTGTGTGTTTGTGACTGTATGACTGTGTGTGTGTGACTGTATGACTGTGTGTGTGTGCGTGTGACTTGTGTGACGTGTATGTTTGTGTGACGTGTGTGTTTGTGTGACGTGTGTGTGTGTGTGTGTGTGACTGTTGTGTGTGTGACTGTGTGTTGTGTGTGTGTGTGTGCTCATACTCTCCCCTGTCGTTCGGTGATGCAATTTTTAATGTTCAAAGCTCTGAAAACAAACTGACTTACGATGATGCAACGACCAAAACAACTACATAAATATCTGGCCCACGTCAGCCATGCCTCCCCTCCCTCTCTCCCACCTAAAGGTTCAGTATAGGATGACACATAATTGTTACCTATCCTACCTACCTAGTGTTACCTGTTACCTACCTTCTTATACCTTTATATCAACTAATTTATCCTTCCTTCTATCCTATCTTCCTATCTAGCCTATCTTCTTATACCTTCCCACCTAGACTACAGGGGTGGATAATATTTTACGATAGGACCAAACTTCCCTACACAATTGGGAGCATGGTTTTTGTTTACCTTATTGTATTCTTAAGAGCCATTTTTTCTCTGAGCTTTCCGTCGCAAATCAATAGTTTTGGAGATATAGAACATTTTAGGTGGGAGGAGGAATAAGTCCTTGTTTACAAAATGCCTCCCTCTTCCTCTTCTTGTGACCTGCATTGCTTTTGTTTCGGAGTAAGTTTTCCGTGCGCACCCGTGGCTAGGAGGTTAATCTCGGGGTCTGGTATTTTGTTATACTTTTTTATTATTGGACCCAGTTAGGAGGTTAAAGGTTAGGTTAGGTTCAGGTTAGGTTAGGTAAGGTAAGGTTCAGGTTAGGTTAGGTAAGGTAAGGTAGCCACGGGTGCGCACGGAAAACTTACTCCGAAATAAAAGCGATGCAGGTCACAAGAAGAGGAAGAGGGAGGCATTTTGTAAACAAGGAGACGTATTCCTCCCCCCACCTAAAATGTTCTATATCTCCGAAACTATTGATTTGCGACGGAAAGCTCAAAGAGAAAATGTCTCTTAGAATACAATAAGGTAAACAAAAACCATGCTCCCAATTGTGTAGGGAAGTTTGGTCCTGTCGTAAAACCCTTAACACTACCTACATCCACCTTTCATCCCCATCCATAACACTGTCTAGCCTCCTTTTAAAGCTCCCTATTGACTCCGCACTAACTACGCCACGACTGAGTCCATTACAATCATTCACCACCCTATTTGTGAACCAGTTTTACCCTATTTCTTTATTAAATCTACACTTTTCCAGTTTGAATCCGTTACTACAGGGGTGTTGTGTCCCTCCTTTAGACCTGCTTCCTTACATAATTATCAATATAGAAGAACGCTAATTCAGGACGGGAACAATGGAAGAATTAATCAATGTATACAATTCACACACACGCTCTTATGTAAATACTCGGAAACTGACACACGTCCGAGGCTAAACAAAAAAACGAACTGAAGTAGGAAGAACATAGTAAATACATACAGGAAAACTTTAATGACGATTTTTTTCCTTCTGTCTGTCTGTCTCTCTGTGTCTGTCTCTCTGTCTCTCTCTCTATGTGTGTCTCTGTTTTTTTTTATCTCTGGTGTATCTGGTTTTTTTATCTTGTCTTCTGTTTTTTTTTTTTTTTTTTCTCTCTCTCTCTCTCTCTCTCTCTCTCTCTCTCTCTCTCTCTTCTCTCTCTCTCTCTCTCTCTCTCTCTCTCTCTCTCTCTCTCTCTCTCTCTCTCTCTCTCTCTCTACACACACACACACACACATCATATCTTCACATAACAAGATCACCACGATAAGCAGGACAGTACAGGGCGTCTGTAGGTCAAGAAGCAGTCCCTATAGACAGCCTTGATCTACGCACCGAGCGGCTACCTTCCTATCAGCAAAGGCCAACAAGTACCACTGACTCACAGGGCTCAGGGGCAAGGAGGGGCTAGAGGTCAAGTGTAGCGTCGATGCTTCGCCCAAACTCCCTTACACCGGGTATCGAAAACTATACTCATTTAAAGTGGGAGGCTTAATAGAAGGAGAAGGAAGAGCAAATAAGAATAAGGAAGCTACAAGAGGCCGCGAGACCTACACGTTGTAGTTCCTGTTACTTAACACACCTACATCCACCTTTCATCCCCATCCATAACACTGTCTACTATTTACCGTGTCTAGTCTCCTTTTAAAGCTCCCTATTGACTCCGCACTAACTATACCTGACCACTGAGTCCATTCCAATCATTGACCACCCTATTTGTGAACCAGTTTCTCCCTATTTCTTTTTTAAAATTACGCTTTTCCAGCTTGAATCCGGTACTTCTTGTTCTACCCTGATTACTAGACGTAAGAACTTTTCCTACATCGCCTTTATTGTATCCCTTTAACCACTTAAACACTGAAATCTTATCGAAAACAATCGAGTCATTAAAACCGAGGCTTAATATAGGGAGGACACAGGGGAGAAGGAGGACACAGGGGGAAGGAGGGCGTAGGGGGGAAGGAGGACACAGGGGGGGAGGAGGACACAGGGGGGAAGGAGGGCATAGGGGGGAAGGAGGACACAGGGGGGAAGGAGGACACAGGGGGAAGGAGGGCACAGGGGGGGAGGAGGACACAGGGGGAAGGAGGGCACAGGGGGGGGAGGAGTGACACAGGGGGGAAGGAGGACACAGGGGGGAAGGAGGACACAGGGGGGAAGGAGGACACAGGGGGGAAGGAGGACACAGGGGGGAAGGAGGACACAGGGGGGAAGGAGGACACAGGGGGGAAGGAGGACACAGGGGGGAGGGGACAAGGGGGGTGTCAAGGAGGCAATGCTGGCCCAAGACGCCTTACAGGGTATCGAAAACGATACGATTTAAAGGTGGGAGGTAGTAGAAGGGAAGGAAGAGGCAAAAGGGAAAGCACAGAGGCGCGGGAGGAGCCACAGGTTGGGAGTTCTGGTACTAGAAGAGTACCTACAGGCAACCGTGCATCCCATCCGTAAGACTGTCTACAGTTTCCGTGGTAGAGTTCCTTAAAGGTGCCATGGACCGCAATGATACCTGACATGAGACATTCCAAGCATTGACACCCATTGTGAAGCAGGTCTCCCATTTCGTTTTTTAAACATTACGGCTTCAAGCTTGAACCAGGTGATTATTGTTGACCCTGGATATGAGTAAGACACGGTTTGGGACATCGCTGATTGTATCCGCGGGAACAGTAAACACTGAAACTAGAAAAAGAATCATCATGGGGAAAGAGGACTAATGATAGGGGACACAGGGGGAAGGAGGACACAGGGGGAAGGACATCACATGATCAGAATGTAATAGATGGTTAATACAAGTTGTTTATGCTCTGCCTGATGGATTTATACAACATTTCATCACCTCCCCTATCACTGCTGCACACACACACACACACACACACACACACACAGGGTGGAGGTGTGTGTGTGGTGTGTGAGGTCCCAGCAGTACCCAATGATCGGTAATAATGAGCTCCAAGCGCGCACCGGGAGCGAGGGTGAAACTGGCGATCGCGAGTCTGACTTGCGTGGACAAGACCGTGGGTGAATGACACACACGCACGCACACACACTTAATATGAAAAATCTAGTTGTCCAGATACAACAATAAACCAGTGGAACATGTCGAACGAGGGCGTGAGTGTCAATAGCATGTATGGTCTTAAAACCAAAATATATAATATACATAATGACCAATTAGCTAAGAATACACCCACAGCTAAGAAAGGCAATTAAAAAAAGAACCTGACCAGGCGTACAATCCTAGGTCTAAAACTGCTAACCTATGACCAACCTAATCACTAATCCTAGTCTCTAAAAAACCTGACCTGACCTAACCTAACCTGACTAACCTAACCTTCTCACTAATCCTAGGTCTCTAAAAAAAACCCTAATCTGACCTAACCTAAGCTCACTAATCCTAGGTCTCTAAAAAAAACCACCTAACACAACCTGACCTGACCTAACCTAACCTTCTCACTAATCCTAGGTCTTAAAAAAAAACCTGATCTGACCTAACCTAAGCTTCTCACTAATCCTAGGTCTTTAAAATCTTGACCTAACCTAACCTAACTGCCAGAACGTCCAGTTACCGTACACTTCAGGTAAACACGGTAACCACTCGGTCCTAAGAGCGCAGTTACCACGCACGTACACGTCCCAACAAGACGATAACGTAATCATGAGACTCTCCTATCAATAGTTTATGATAACAGAAGATGCTCAAGTTATCTAATGGAGAGATAACGGGAGGAGAGAGGGAAGGCAGACAGATAGAGAAAGCATCAATGAATATATATACTGAGAGCTATGAAGCTGGAATACTGAGTGTAGATGGAGATGGAATGAAAAATAGGAGAGATAGAGGAAGGAGAGACAGAAGAGAGATAGACGGAGGAAAGGAGAGAGAGCATAAGAAGAAAGGGACAGAGATTAAGAGGAGAAAATAACAGGGAAGAGAATTAAGAGAGAAGAAACAGAAGAGATAGAGGAAAGAGACAGGAGAGATAGGAGAAAATGGAGAGATAGAGGAAGGACAGGACAAGAAGGAAGAGGGAACATGGAGACTAGATAGGAATATACGGGGAAGCACTAGGAAACACAGATGGAGTATGAAAATAAACAAATGGGGGGAACATAAGTTTAGAGAAGAGGAGAAGAACAAATCGAGCAATGAAGTAGCAAGAGAAGAGGGAGGGAAGAAGAGAGATGCAACAGAAGGGAGAGAGAGAGAGAGTGGACATAGGAGGGAAGGAAGAGTGGCAACATAGGAGGGAAGGAAGAGATGGCAAGATGAGGGAGGGGAGGAAGAAGGGGCACAGTAGGAGGGAAGGAAGAGAGAGGTGCGAAGAAGAAAAAAATGGAGATATGGACGATGGAAGGTATGGAGAGAGAGAGGAGAGAGGAGAGGAAGGAGAGAGAGGGAGAAAGAGTCATGCAGAAAGAGTAGATGACTAGCAACACGAAACGACGACAAGACGACAGACCAAACAAAGAGAGACCGAACGACATTCCAGACATATTGAAAAGGACGAAGAAAATGAAGAAGTAAAGGAAGATATAAAGAAGATGAGTGTGAAAAGGGAGAGATAGAGAGAAAACATGCCAGTTGATGGAAGTGTGGAGAAGAGGAAGGTTTCAGGTGGGTGTGGGTGGAGGGGAAGACGGGTGGAAGGTGGAGTGTGGGGAGGCTGGGTAAGAGTGGATGGAAAGCATTGATAGAAGAGGGTGTGGCTGAAAGGTGGAAGGAGAGGTGGAGAGGGTGGAGGAAGGGATAGAGAGAGGGAGGGAAAAAGAGTCATACATGTCAGATATATGTAAGTTTGTATGTATGCCTTAGCCACCACACACACACACACACACACACACACACACACACCACACACACACACACACACACACACACACACACACACACACACACACACACACACACACATTCACCAGACATTATATTGAAAAGGACGAAGAAAAAAATACAAGATTAATTAAAGAAGGAAATATAAATGACAGATGAACGTTGTGACAAATACAGAGAGAGAGAGAGAGAGCGACACTATATCTTCCTCGTTTTAATTACGAAAACCTAGACAGGTGGCATATGTTCCTGTCGATCTGACCTCTCTCTCTCTCTCTCTCAACAATACAGAGGTTTGATATTGTTGAATTTAGAGAGGCAGTGAAAGGGATTAAGAATTAAGTGGGAGGAGGAGGAGGATTACATAGGATTACATAGGAGTAACAGACACCAGGAGACCTATTGGTCCATAGCGAGGGTATCTGCTGAACTACATACTACTAACTATCAACTACTTGTAAGAAAACAGTTGGAAAATGATACCATGTCCCTAAAGAGGATAGGAATATGGAAGTTTCATAGTGCAGAATGATAGGATATGAAAAATACTAACTACAACTACCACTAGCACTACAACTAATCGATACGGGGGACTAGATACGAATTCGCACTATCAATACCCATTTACTTTACAGTGCGCGTCAAGTCTGTTTTTGAATGTAGTTATTGTGTTGGCTCCGACAACATTTGCTGGTAACTTGTTCCATCGATCAACGACTCTAACATTGAAATAATTTTTACGGAGATCGGTGATGCAACGTTGACCGTTTAGTTTTAAACCATTATTTCTTGTTGTCACTTGAGTTGAAAGCTCGAATAGGTTCTCTTGATTAATGACATCAAAACCTTTTAGGATCTTAAAGGTTTCTATCAAGTCCCCACGGATTCTACGAGGAGGAAGAGGAAGAGGAAGAGGAACAGCAGGAGGAGGAAGAGGAGGTACAGAAACTTGAAATATTCAGTAAGAAGTCTTGTCTCGTCGACTTGACTAGAACATAAGAACATAAGAAAATAAGGAAGCTACAAGAGGCCGTGAGACCTACACGTGGTAGTTCCTGTTACTTAACACTACCT
>JACEEZ010022444.1:135000-177500 GCA_016584305.1 Chionoecetes opilio | reverse complement strand
ATGAGGCAAAAATCCCACTACAAATCTCAGTTCATGCTAAAATTTGCTTTTTTGCCTATAATGAGGACACTCATGGAACAACAAGGGACGCTATTATCCCCTGTTAGATAATTCAGTGTTAACTGAGTAAACACAACTTTCCTCCCGTCCCTCCAGCCAAACAATACGTCTATTTTACTTAGAGCAAAATTCCGTTCTATCAAAGGTTCTGTGAGTCTCATGCGTAAAATGATGCCTATGTTTACCTGATAATAGGGTTAACTATGATAAAATACAGCTGTAATTTAGAAGAAGCGTAGTATTCCCTTCTCTTGGCATCAAATATCAGGCTTAACTGTGATAAAATACAGCTGTAATTTAGAAGAACAGTAGTATTCCCTTCTCTTGGCATCAAATATCAGGCTTAACTGTGATATAAATACAGCTGAAATTTAGAAGAACCGTAGTATTCCCTTCTCCTGGCATCAAATATCAGGCAGTAAGCAGCAAGGGGGCAGGATTTTTCACCCCGTTAAAAAAACTGAGTATAACCTATCCTGTCTGTGTGTCTGTTTGTCCATCCTATTAAAAAGCAAAGAAGGAGAGGATTCTCTCCTCTCCTCTATCTCCTATCTCTCGTCTCTTCTCTTTGTCTCTCCTATTCTCTCTCTCTCTCTCTCTCTCTCTCTCTCTGAGCAAGAAAGAAAAAGATAATATATATGTAGTTGGAATAACTATAGACATATAAACAATGGCCTCTCGAACACTGGCCCAGTAAATACTAAATAGTGCTAAATGAAGCGTCCCAGCGGGGTAATAATCACGGCAATGAACGATACACACGCAGGTAACTGGTCCCGCCTAATTACCTGCGGCATTACTCCAGCTGTGAGTTAGGAAGGTGGTAATGGCGGGAGGCAGTAGCAGGTGGAGTTAGGAAGGTGGTAATGGCGGGAGGCAGTAGCAGGTGGAGTTAGGAAGGTGGTAATGGTGGGAAGCAGTAGCAGGTGGAGTTAGGAAGGTGGTAATGGCGGGAGTCAGTAGCAGGTAGAGTTAGGAAGGTGTTAATGGCGGGAGGCAGTAGCAGGTGGAGTTAGGAAGGTGATAATGGCGGGAGGCAGTAGTAGGTGGAGTTAGGAAGGTGATAATGGCGGGAGGCAATAGTAGGTGGAGTTAGGAAGGTGGTAATGGCGGGAGGCAGTAGCAGGTGGGGTTAGGAAGGTGATAATGGCGGGAGTCAGTAGCAGGTGGAGTTAGGAAGATGGTAATGGCGGGAGGCAGTAGTAGGTGGAGTTAGGAAGGTGATAATGGCGGGAGGCAATAGTAGGTGGAGTTAGGAAGGTGATAATGGCGGGAGGCAATAGTAGGTGGAGTTAGGAAGGTGATAATGGCGGGAGCGAGTAGTAGGTGGAGTTAGGAAGGTGGTAATGGCGGGAGGCGGGAGGCAGTAGTAGGTGGAGTTAGGAAGGTGGTAATGGCGGGAGTCAGTAGCAGGTGGAGTTAGGAAGGTGGTAATGGCGGGAGGCAGTAGTAGGTGGAGTTAGGAAGGTGGTAATGGCGGGAGGCGGGAGGCAGTAGTAGGTGGAGTTAGGAAGGTGGTAATGGCGGGAGGCGGGAGGCAGTAGCAGGTGGAGTTAGGAAGGTGGTAATGGCGGGAGGCAGTAGTAGGTGGAGTTAGGAAGGTGGTAATGGCGGGAGGCGGGAGGCAGTAGCAGGTGGAGTTAGGAAGGTGGTAATGCGGAGGCAGTAGTAGGTGGAGTTAGGAAGGTGGTAATGGCGGGAGGCGGAGCAGTAGCAGGTGGAGTTAGGAAGGTGGTAATAGCACCAGGCGGGAGACAGTAGCAGGTGGAGTTAGGAAGGTGGTAATAGCGCCAGGCGGGAGACAGTAGCAGGTGGAGTTAGGAAGGTGGTAATAGCGCAGGCGGGAGACAGTAGCAGGTGGAGTTAAGGAAGGTGGTAATAGCGCCATGGCGGGAGGCAGTAGCAGGTGGAGTTAAGGAAGGTGGTAATAGCGCCAGGCGGGAGACAGTAGCAGGTGGAGTTAGGAAGGTGGTATAGCGCCAGGTGGGAGACAGTAGCAGGTGGAGTTAGGAAGGTGGTAATAGCGCCAGGCGGAGGCAGTAGCAGGTGGATTTAGGAAGGTGGTAATGGTGGTAATGGCGGGAGGCAGTAGCAGGTGGAGTTAGGAAGGTGGTAATGGTGGGAGGCAGTAGCAGGTGGAGTTAGGAAGGTGGTAATAGCGCTTAGAGGGGAGGCAGTAGTAGGTGGAGGAATGATAGAGAGAGAGAGAGAGAGAGAGAGAGAGAGAGAGAGAGAGAGAGAGAGAGAGAGAGAGAGAGAGTGGATAGGAGACTATAGGTGGATGATGCGCCATAAGGAGGGAAGGAGGGAAGGAAGGAAGAAAAAATAGGAAAGGAGGAATAGAAAGGAAGGAGGGAAGGAAGGAAGGAAGAAAAGGAGGAAGGAAAGAAGGAAGGAAAGAATGGAGGTTACAAGAGAATTACAATGAGATGACACAGGACAGACTAGAAAGGACTGGACATAAGAAAGTAAGCAAGAAAAGTATAGATAGAAGTCAGTAAGTAAGTAAAGTAAGTAAAGATCAGGCTATAATACGATAAGGAAAAAGGCCTGAGACGTGTTAACCCCTTCACACCCAGGTCTTTCCTTTGCTATAAGAAATCGTATGTTAGCCATAAAATTACGACAAGTGACTTAATATACCAAATTAACTAGGGGACAAGGATACTAAACAGGTCATATCTATAAAAAATTGGCTATATTACTTAAAGGTCGTCTAATGGTAGTCAAATTACAATGGAAATTACGTTCTGGGTCTCAAGGGTTAAAGAGAAGAAATACGCAGTGGATGCATGCAGGAGAATATATGGCGAGGAAAAATATGTATTTGACGGGGCATAAAGCAACGGTTTTGGCAGCATATAGGGGAATATTTTTTTATATCTCGAGGGACTTGGCAAGGGAAAAAAGGGAGTAGTAAAATGTCCGCAAACTACCTCAAAAAGGACTGAAAAGAGGGTGGGTCAATTTAGTTAGAACTTAAGAAAAATATTATGAAGCCATGACGTAGTTAAGAGAGAGATGGTGAGGTGGATGCAGGAGACTATATCGTGAGGAAAAATATGTATTTGACGGGCCATAAAGTAAGGTTTTGGCAGCATATAGGGGAAGATTGTTTTTTTATACGTCATGAAGGACTTGGCAAGGGGGGAAAAAAGTGTTATATACTAGTCATACAAAAAAAAACCTGCCAGTCCCCATAAAGTAAGTAAGACTAAAGAATCAAGACAGTAAGATACTAAAATAAGGGTGTCAGTTTGGTTATATTCGAAAAATAAGAATATAAAGCCATGACGTAGCTAGGGAAAGTAAAAAAATCGCAAAGAAGCAACTCATGGGGAAAATATTAAGAGTGAAAATAAAATGACACAACATATTTTATAAGAAGAAATAAGACGTAAAAAATAAGTAATACTGAAGAGA
The DNA here is from genome assembly GCA_016584305.1 of Chionoecetes opilio. NCBI lineage: Eukaryota > Metazoa > Arthropoda > Malacostraca > Decapoda > Majidae > Chionoecetes > Chionoecetes opilio. The sequence goes on along the minus strand of JACEEZ010022444.1, from coordinate 174,017 downwards.
TGTGAAATAGACAAAAAAATATATATATATAAAAAAGAAATGCAAGATAAAATGGTGATGAAAAGAAGAGAGATGTAAAAAAATAGAGAAAAATATAAAATCATGCCGAAAAGAAAACTAATCCAAAATTTGACGTAAAAAATAAGAAATACTGGAGACGAAAAACATACAAAAAAATAGAGAAATGTAAGATAACATTTTGCTGAGAAGGAAAAAAAATCCCCGGCCAAAGATGACTCGCCAAGCCTGAGATGAAAGACAGATTAATATGAATAGAAATTTGCGTATTCTGTGCAGAGAGAGAGAGAGAGATGGGGGGAGCTGCAATATATCTATCTTAAAGCATATACATAGTTAATTAGGCCAGGATGTGGTGTGTGTGATAGCGTGTGTGATAGAGTGTGCATGTGTTATTCACCCATGGAGACCTCCCAGCATGGTAATGCTGGGACCTCACACACCACACACCCCCCATCTCCTTGCTCAAGGGGGACAATAACCGGCCGAATATGCCAGGGAAAAATCCCTGGGAGCAGTGAGGATTCGAACCAGCTACCATAAAATGGCAGACCAGCGCGCTATCAACTTGACCATCGTGTGTGTGTGTATTCATCTAGTTGTATTTTTACAGGGCCAGAGCAACGCTCGTATGGCCCCGTCTCCATACCGACATTTATTTTTCTCATTCATCTTTTAGTGTTGGCCGAAGCCACCACCCCGGGAGGGGGGGGTCACAACCCCCGGCTAACACCCGGTACCCATTCACTGCTGGGTGGACAGGGGCCCGGGTTTTAAGAAGACCGCCCGTCTGTCTTCGCTCCGCCCGGGGATCGAACCCGGGACTTATCGGTTGTGAGCAGAGCATGCTAACCCTTACACTACGGTGTGTGTGTGTGTGTGTGTGTATGTGTGTGTGTGTGTGTGTGTGTGTGTGTGTGTTCAAACGTGCACACAGAATAGGAAATTTACTTAAACACGTACAGTATACAAAATGTTTTAGATTTAGACGCAGAGGAGAAAATATGAGACGTATACCACGATTTTGAAACCCCAATCCGATGATTTACAAAAACTCAACATTTACTGACCCGCACTGACCTGTCCCTTCACAGAGCTGACACCCAACGCACAGGTGTCCCGCCGCTTATGTACACCACTCACACCTGGACCCAACCACGCACACCAAATAGGGTTACAAAAAAGCTTCAAAATAAAAGTAAAGTAATTCCACACCTAAAAACTCTTCCATTTCTTGCCAGCTATTCCACACCTAAAAACTCTTCCATTTCTTTCCAGCTATTCCACACCTAAAAACTCTTCCATTTCTTTCCAGCTATTCCACACCTAAAAACTCTTCCATTTCTTTTAGGTAGCAGTAGAGGCCTTGGCGGGAACACCTGTCTGTATTGGACGCCACTTTAGGCCTTGAACAGCCGGCCATATAGGGGGGAAGGGGAGAGAGGGGAAGGGGAAGGGGAGAGAGGGGAAGGGATTGAAGGATAGGAGAGGAAAGGTGATTGAAGGATAGGAGAGGATAAGGGAAGGTGAGGGGACTTGGGGAGAGAGGGGACTGGGGAGGGGGGGAGTGAGAAGGAGAGGGGACTGGGGAGAGAGAGAGGGGACTATTGGGGAGAGAGAGAGGGGACTATTGGGAAGGGAGAGAGGACTGGGGAGGGAGAGGGGATTGGGGAGGGAGAGAGGGGATTGGGGAGGGGGAGAGAGAGAGGGGACTATTGGGGAGAGAGGAGAGGGGACTATTGGGGAAGAGAGAGGGGACTATTGGGGAAGAGAGGGGACTGGTGAGGGAGAGAGGGGACCTGGGAGTGATAGAGGGGACCTGGGAGTGCCAATAGTGCCAGTCAGCCAAGTCAGTTAACATGCAAGGGGACATGTGGGTTATTTATCTGGTTATATATATTCTATACAAGTCTAAGCTTCTATATTTCTGAAAACGCTGACTGTATATATTTTTAGGTAGGGTAGCTGAGTGTGTGTGTGTGTGTGTGTGTGTGATGAGAATTCGCGTGTTCGCTGACATACCTACACAGGAGAGAGAGAGAGAGAGAGAGAGAGAGAGAGAGAGAGAGAGAGAGAGAGAGAGAGAGAGAGAGAGAGAGAGAGAGAGAGAGAGAGAGAGAGACGTAAATCCAGACGAGTATTTTACGAAATATTGTGTAAATAAAAAAAAAAGAAAAATGTCTCCCTACGCAAAATGGAATGTGTAGTAAAAACAAACCATAGGGGAACAACAAACCGAGACGATACACACACATAGCAATATACGATAGCTAACAAAATAGAGAAAGTCATACTCAAATCTCTCTCTCTCTCTCTCTCTCTCTCTCTCTCTCTCTCTCTCTCTCTCTCTCTCTCTCTCTGTCTGTTTTTTTTCTCTCCTGTCTGTTTCTGTTTGTTTTTCTGTTTTTCTCTCTCTGCCTCTCTCTCTCTCTGTCTGTCTCTCTCTCTGTCGTCTGTCTGTCTGTCTCTCTATCGTCTGTCTGTCTCTCTCTCGTCTGTCTGTCTCTCTCTCGTCTGTCTGTCTGTCTCTGTCGTCTGTCTGTCTGTCTCTGTCGTCTGTCTGTCTCTCTCTGTCGTCTGTCTATCTGTCTGTATCTGTCTGTCGTCTGTATCTGTGTCTCTCTCTCTGTCGTCTGTCTGTATGTCTCTCTCTGTCTGTCTGTCTGTCGTCTGTATCTGTCTGTCTCTCTCTGTCGTCTGTATGTCTGTCTCTCTGTCTGTCTGTCTCTGAGTCTCTCTCTCTCTCGTTTACTCTATACTTTCCTACCCTTTCTTCTCCCCTCCATGTATATATATCTTCCCTCTCTTTTTCTCCCGTTTCCTTACTTTCCCTCCAAAGCCTAGGATGGGACGTGTGTAAAGCCCTTTGGCAGTCAGTCCCCGAGGCAGGACAGTCCCGTGAGGCCGTGACGTCAGGCTCCTATTTCGGTCTGTCGCTCTACATCACAGAGAGAGAGAGAGAGAGAGAGAGAGAGAGAGAGAGAGAGAGAGAGAGAGAGAGAGAGAGAGAGAGAGAGAGAGAGAGAGAGAGAGAGAGAGAGAGAGAGAGTAAACCCAATGAAGAGGATATAATCGAGTGAATAGCTGTAATTAATGGTTGGGCATAAGTTTCCAGACAGACAGACAGACAGACAGACAGACGATCTAAGAGAGTGAAAGCCTCGCAGACAGATTGAGAAGCAGAGATAAATAAAAAATAGGATAAAATCATGCCACTATCCAACTTATATTAAAGTATAAAGTCAAATGTCCTTCATAGTGGTGGAAATTATTAGTATGACGCAACAGGGAACAAGAAAAAGAACAAAAAATGATACTAGGAACCAAAAATATATGTGCAAGTTCATGTTGTGTACAAAAAAATATATAATCGTTGCCCAGAAAAACGCTCGAATAGAAAAAATGTTGTAGAAAAACATCAACAAATACGTAAAAAATCGTCGAACACACTCAAAACAAATAAAATATATATATATATTGTCGCGTTATCTACAAAAAATAAATGATCTTAGCACAGAAAAACACAAATATAAAGAAATTTCATTAAAAAACCCCATCACCAAGTACGTAAAAAATCGACACACACACACACACACACACACACACACACACACACACACACACACACACACACACACACACACACACACACACACACACACACACACACACACACATATTAAAAGCCGACACCAATACAAAATCCACACACACACATCACACATCACACACACACACACACACACACACACACACACACACACACACACACACACACACACACACACACACACACACACACACATATTTATAAAGTCTGAGCAATAATAAATTCTATTTTATTCTATTTTATTCTATCACACACACACACACACCACACACACACACACACACACAACACACAACCACACACACACACACCACACACACCACACACACACACACACACACACACACACACACACACACACACACACACACACAACACACCACACACACACACACACACAACACCCCACACACACACACACCACACACACACACACGTAAAAGTTGGGTTTTTTTTCTCTCTTTTCCATCCTGTGCAGTACATATTCTAAAATCATAAACTTTTCACACACACACACACACACACACACACACACACACACACACACACACACACACACACGGTATAAAAACACTCATAAGAAGCAAGGCAAGAAACCAGATACCATAAAAAAAAGGTACACACGCAATAAGAAAATGAAACTGAAAAAAAATATTGGAACTCTAAAACTTAGCATCCAGTGTCGCATCAGAAGAGTGGGAAATCCTTTACCCCTTGAGACCCAGAACGTCATTTCCATTGTTAGTTGGGTACCATTAGACGATTTTTAGTGACTATAAGCAATGTTTTAATAGCTATAACCTGTTTAGTATCCTTGTCCACTAACTAATTTGGTATATTCAGTGACTTTTCGTAATTTTATGGCTAACAACAGACCATTTTAGTAACTATAAGCAATATTTTTATAGCTATGACCTGTTTAGTATCCTTGTCCACTAACTAATTTGGTATATTCAGTGACTTTAAGTAATTTTATGGCTAACAACAGACCATTTTAGTAACTATAAGCAATATTTTTATAGCTATGACCTGTTTAGTATCCTTGTCGACTAACTAATTTGGTATATTCAGTCACTTCGTAATTTTATGGCTAACAACAGACCATTTTAGTAACTATAAGCAATATTTTTATAGCTATGACCTGTTTAGTATCCTTGTCCACTAACTAATTTGGTATATTCAGTGACTTTTCGTAATTTTATGGCTAACAACAGACCATTTTAGTAACTATAAGCAATATTTTTATAGCTATAACCTGTTCAGTATCCTTGTCCACTAACTAATTTGGTATATTCAGTGACTTTTCGTAATTTTATGGCTAACAACAGACCATTTTAGTGACTAGAAGCAATATTTTTATAGCTATGACCTGTTTAGTATCCTTGTCCACTAACTAATTTGGTATATTCAGTGACTTTTCGTTATTTTATGGCTAACAACAGACCATTTTTTTTATAGCCAAGGAAAGATCTGGGCGTGAAGGGGTTAGAAAGTATACGAATAGGAGACTTTCTAAGTACATCCGAGCTGACAAAGAGAAGAAAACATCAAGAAAACGGAATGAGATCAACAGATGCAGTAAAATATTAAATAAAAGGAAAATAATATAGTATTTAATGAAGTTGTGTCGAGAAATTATTAAATAGAAGATGAAAATATATCATCGAAATTGGAAACCGATACTAAAATACAACGCATTCATTTAGTCTTGTTTTTAGTTTAGTCGTGTATTTTATAGCCAAGACCTGTTTAGTATCCTTGTCGACTAGCTGATTTGGTATATTCAGTTACTTTTCGTTATATTAAGGCTCGACAACAGACCATTTTATATAGCCAAGGAAAGATCTGAGTGTGGTTAATGTTAAGGATTTCACACCCAGATCTTTCCTTGGCTATAAAAAATTGTCTGTTGTTAGCCATAAAATTACGAAAATTAACTGAATATACCGAATTAGTTAGTGGACAAGGATACTAAACAGGTCATAGCTATAATAATATTGCTTATAGTTACTAAAATGGTCTGTTGTTAGCCATAAAATTACGAAAAGTAACTGAATATACCAAATTAGTTAGTGGACAAGGATACTAAACAGGTCATAGCTATAAAAATATTGCTTATAGTTACTAAAATGGTCTGTCGTTAGCCATAAAATTACGAAAAGTAACTGAATATACCGAATTAGTTAGTGGACAAGGATACTAAACAGGTCATATCTATAAAACATTGCTTATATTCACTAAAAATCGTCTAATGGTACCCAAATTACAATGGAAATTACGTTCTGGGCCTCAAGGGGTTAATGGATCAATGTATTTATATATATTTATGATATATTTTATTGATATTTATTTATATATTTATTTGATTTATAAAGCAAAGGCAAGATCTGGGTGTGAAATCCTGAACCTAGGATCGTGTAGTCAATAAATCCGGATCTCATTTCCAAGCGACACTCCCTCCCTCTCTTCTTCTTCTCCCCAATGCCCTCTCCTTCTCTGTCCCGGGAGATAAAAACTCTCCCGGATATTGGCCTCTCACACCTAGCTGGAGAGAGAAAGAGGTGGAGAGAGAGAGGGTAGTGGGTGGAGGAGAGAGGGACAGGGGTGGAGAGAGAGGGTAGTGGTGGAGGAGGAGGAGAGAGAAAGAGGTGGAGAGAGAGGGTAGTGGGTGGAGGAGGAGGAGGAGAGAGGGGGAGGTGGAGAGAGAGGGTAGTGGGTGGAGGAGGAGGAGAGAGGGGGAGGTGGAGAGAGAGGGTAGTGGGTGGAGGAGGAGAGAGGGGGAGGTGGAGAGAGAGGGTAGTGGGTGGAGGAGGAGGAGAGAGGGGGAGAAAGAAAGAGGTGGAGAGAGAGGGTAGTGGGTGGAGGAGGAGAGACGTGGAAGGGAAAGGAAGAGAGGGGGGGGGGGGGTTAATGGAGAAATAGGGAGATTGGAGAAGGAATTTTGGGAGAAAAGGGAAGGCTATGGGAAAGGCAGCAGCGGCGGTTATTGTATTGAATGGCAGAAGCGAAGAAAGTCAGTTTTCTAAGAGTGTTTTGTTTTCCTTTCTTTTATTCCTCTTATTCTGCTCTTTATTCTCTCTTATTCTGCTCTTTATTCTCTTATTCTGCTCTTTATTCTCCTTTATTCTCTTATTCTCCTCTTTATTCTCTTATTCTGCTCTTTATTCTCTTATTCTCCTCTTTATTCTCTTATTCTGCTCTTTATTCTCTTATTCTCCTCTTTATTCTCTTATTCTGCTCTTTATTCTCTTATTCTGCTCTTTATTCTCTTATTCTCTTTATTCTCTTATTCTCCTCTTTATTCTGCTCTTTATTCTCTTATTCTCTTTATTCTCTTATTCTGCTCTTTATTCTCTTATTCTTTCCCCTTTATTCTCTTATTCTCCTTTATTCTCTCTTATTCTCCTCTTTATTCTCTTATTCTCCTCTTTATTCTCCTCTTTCTTCTCCTCTTTATTCTCCTCTTTCTTCTCCTCTTTCTTCTCCTCTTTCTTCTCCTCTTTATTCTCCTCTTTATTCTCCTCTTTATTCTCCTCTTTATTCTCCTCTTTATTCTCTTATTCTCCTCTTTATTCTCTTATTCTCTTTATTCTCTTATTCTCCTCTTTATTCTGCTCTTTATTCTCTTATTCTCTTTATTCTCTTATTCTGCTCTTTATTCTCTTATTCTCCTCTTTATTCTCTTATTCTCCTTTATTCTCTCTTATTCTCCTCTTTATTCTCTTATTCTCCTCTTTATTCTCTCTTATTCTCCTCTTTATTCTGCTCTTTATTCGCTTATTCTCCTCTTTATTCTCTTATTCTGCTCTTTATTCTCTTATTCTCCTCTTTATTCTCTTATTCTCCTCTTTATTCTCTTATTCTGCTCTTTATTCTCTTATTCTCCTCTTTATTCTCTTATTCTCCTCTTTATTCTCTTATTCTGCTCTTTATTCTCCTATTCTCCCCTTTATTCTCTTATTCTCCTCTTTATTCTCTTATTCTCCTCTTTATTCTCTTATTCTGCTCTTTATTCTCTTATTCTCCTCTTTATTCTCTTATTCTCCTCTTATCTCTTTATTCTGCTCTTTATTCTCTCTTATTTCCTCTTTATTCTCTTATTCTCCCCTTTATTCTCTTCTTCTCCTCTTTATTCTCTTATTCTCCTCTTTATTCTCTTATTCTCCTCTTTATTCTCTTATTCTCCCCTTTATTCTCTTATTCTCCTCTTTATTCTCTCTTATTCTCCTCTTTATTCTCTTATTCTGCTCTTTATTCTCTTATTCTCCTCTTTATTCTCTTATTCTGCTCTTTATTCTCTTATTCTCCTCTTTATTCTCTTATTCTGCTCTTTATTCTCTTATTCTCCTCTTTATTCTCTTATTCTGCTCTTTATTCTCTTATTCTCCTCTTTATTCTCTTATTCTCCTCTTTATTCTCTTATTCTCCTCTTTATTCTCTTATTCTTCTCTTATTCTCCTTTATTCTCTCTTATTCGCTCTTTATTCTCTTATTCTCCTCTTTATTCTCTTATTCTCTCTTTATCTCTTATCCTTTATTCTCCTTTATTCTCTTATTCTGCTCTTTATTCTCTTATTCTCGTTCTCCTTTTCCTACTTTTCGTCTAAAGTTGATATTATTTTTGGGTATAATTAATAATGGTTACATATTCTCGTTAAATTAAAGACGTTATTAAATTAAGACAGTTTTTAGTTTAAGACAAAGTTAAATAAGACAGATGACTGTGTGTGTGTGTGTGTGTGTGTGTGTGTGTGTGTGTGTATGTGTGTGTGTGTGTGTGTGTGTGTTTGGGGGGGGGTAGATAGAACAATGTTTTTATATAGAAGCTACGCAATTTTTTTTTATATATATAATGAGTTGCTGTGAAATGCTTGACAAAATACATGGTTAAGAGGCGAAGCTTAAAAAAACAAATAGAGAGGAGAGAGAGAGAGAGAGAGAGAGAGAGAGAGAGAGAGAGAGAGAGAGGAGAGAAGAAAAGTTTAGAATTTCTGAGAGAGAATGAAGAGATTGAATGATATTTTCTCTGTTTTCAACTTAATACATTCAAATGAAAGTTTAGATCTCTATCTTCTCAATTTCTCTGTAGAGATAGAGGCATTTATTGTCTGATTCTCGTGTTTCTTTCATTCTTTCTTCTTCTCCTTCTTTCTCTTCTTTTCTAATTCTTCTCTTCAGTTTTTCTCTCTTCTCTCTCTTCTTCTCTCTTCTCTTCTTCTCTTCTTTCTTCTTCTCTTCTCTTCTCTTCCTCTCTCTCTTCTCTTCTCCTCTCTCTTCCTTCTCTCTCCTCCTTCCTTCTCTTCCTCCCTTCCTTCCTTCTCTTCCTTCTCTTCTCTTCTCTTCTCTTCTCTTCTCTTCTCTTCTCTTCTCTCTCTCTCTCTCTCTCTCTCTCTCTCTCTCTCTCTCTCCTCTCTCTCTCTCTCTCTCTCTCTCTCTCTCTCTCTCTCTCTCTCTCTCTGTGTGTGTGTGAGGATGATAAAAGGGAGTGAGGGTAACAGGACACAATGTGTAGTGGTGTGGTGGTGTGTGGCGGGGAGGTGTTGTGTGATGGGGCAGCGCGGTGGTGTCAGGTGTTGTAAGGTCAGGGCTCGTGTTGGAAGCTGAATCCATTATCGACCTGTGAAGCCATACGCGTGGCTGTGGTGGGCGGGCAGAGGGCGGGCGGGCGGGGTCGCAGGGTAGAATGTTTTGTGTGACAGGACTTGTAGACAAACACACATCGGCTATATATACTCTGTGTGTGTCTGCCTGCATGGCCGCCCTCCTCTTCGTGAGACTAAAAATATTGTTGTCAGTTTCAGGATGGCGGTGCGCGGCGTGATGACTCCCGAGGGCTGGTACGTGAAGGCGCTGCCCTCCGGAGAGCCCTACCCCCTGGACTCCCGCCTGGCGCCGCTGTTCCGCGAGGCGGGCGTCACCACGCTGTGCGGCGCCCTGCAGTACAGCGCCTCCCTGCACGGCGCCAAGCCCTGCATGGCCACCCGACACCTGCTGCGGCGAGAACGTCAAGAGAAGAATGGCAAGACCTTTGAGAAGCTGGAGCTGGGCGAGTACCGCTGGAAGACGTACGAGGAGGTGCAGCAGGCGGCGGTGGAGGTGGGGCGGGGCGTGCGTCGCCTGGGCCTGCAGCCGCTGGACCGCGTGGTGATCTTCGCGGAGACGCGTGCCGAGTGGCTGACGGCCGTGATGGGCTGCCTGCAGCACCGCATCACCGTGTGCACGCTGTACACCACGCTCAACGACAATGGCGTGGCGCACGGCATCAATGAAACCGAAGTGTCTCTTGTTTTCACCACCTTTGACATGCTGCCCCGGGTGGCCCGCGTGCTGCACCAGTGCCCGCGGGTCACCCAGGTGGTGGTGATCGAGGACCAGCTGGAAGGTGTCGGGGACACCAGTAAGGTGCCTGCCAACATCCAGGTGGTTCCCTTTAAAACATTGTGTCAAAGGGATTCCGCGGCGGCGGAAGTCTCGCCTCCCGTGCCGCAGGCGGAGGACGTGGCCATCATCATGTACACGAGCGGGTCGACGGGCGCCCCGAAGGGCGTGGAGCTCTCCCACACCAGCATTCTGGCCAGCGTGATCGCCTACTCGGTGCAGATGAACGTGGGGCCCAGCGACCGTTACCTCTCCTTCCTGCCGCTGGCACACATCATGGAGCTGGCCTCGGAGATCGCTCTCATCTCCCTGGGCGCCACCATCCTGTACTCCTCGCCGCACACCCTCACCAGCACCAGTCCCAAGGTCATGAAGGGCACGCAGGGCGACGCCAAGGTGGCAAGACCCACCGTCATGAATTCGGTGCCCCTAGTGCTGGACCGCATCATCAAGGGCGTGACGCAGAAGGTGGAGGAGCAGGGGTGGCTGAAGAGCCTCCTCTTTAGCGAAGCCGTCAGGTACAAGTTTTGGCTCGAGTACATTCCCTTCACTTCCTACTTTCTGAACACCTTCATCTTCAGGCGAGTACAGGAGGAGCTGGGCGGCGAGCTGCGGCGCCTGGTGGTGGGCGGGGCGCCGCTGTCCCCCCAGACTCACGACACCATGCGAGCCATCTTTGACGTGTCCATCCAGGTGGGCTACGGCTCCACGGAGACCGCGTCGTGCATCAGCGGCATGGACGAGGACGACACCATCACGGGACATACGGGCGGCCCCAACCTGGGCGTGCTGATGCAGCTGACGGACTGGCAGGAGGGCAACTATCGCATCACAGACAAGCCCTTCCCGCGGGGCGAGATCGTGGTGGGCGGGCCCGTGGTGTGCAAAGGCTACTTCAAACTGCCCGAGGAGAACAAAAGCTCCTTCTTCGAGGAGGACGGCATCAGGTGGTTCCGTACGGGCGACATCGGGGAAGTGAACTCCTTGGGATCAATCAAGATCATCGACCGCAAGAAGGACCTGGTCAAGCTGAAGCACGGCGAGTACGTGTCTCTGGGCAACACGGAATCCAAGTTAAAGACTCTTTCTAACGTGGATAACATATGTGTCTTCGCTGACTCCACTAAAGAAAATACCGTGGCTGTGGTGGTGCCGTCAGCAGAGCGGCTGTGGAAGGTGGCGGCCAGCGTGGGGATTGAGAAGGACACATTCACCATCGAGGAGCTGTGTGCGGATGACAGGATTAAAGAAGCCATCCTGCGAGAGCTCCAGGCGCACGGCAAGAAGTGCGGCCTGACGCGGTGGGAGGTGCCCGCCGCCGTGTATCTCACCTTGGAGCCCTGGACGCCCGACACCGGCCTCGTCACCGCGGCGCTAAAACTCCGCCGCAAACAGCTGAGTAACCACTACGAACACAGCGTCCATGACATGTACTCGCGCCTGGATTAACGCACACATTTTGGCGCCAGGCATTGAAAGGCTCAGCTCTACACCAAGGCCAAGGAAAAGATATTCTGAAGAGTCTATTCCTTTAGCCTTGCTCTACAGTCTACACCATCCCTCCGCAACCCGTGATTGGAACATAAGAACAGAACATAAGAAAATAAGGAAGCTACAAGAGGCCGCGAAACCTACACGAGGTAGTTCCTGTTCCTGGAAACTTTTGCCACACCTGACTATCTATATCTGTGGTAGTCTCACGTCGGTGATTGTTACAGTGTACAGATAGGGAAACTACTATATATATATATGGCAAATAACTTGAACAATATTGCACATAGTGTAAATAATTCTTTACATTGATATAGCATTAGGAAGAGGAGCGGATACCCTTCATCTGCTGTACGTACCTTGATCTCCGTGGCCTATAACACACGGACACCCGCTACCTTTGTGCCTGCGTTCCTTGGTTCCCCACAGCCTCCCATTCCTGCAGCACACACCCATTCCTACCGGCACACACCCATTCCTACCGGCACACACCCATTCCTGCCAGCACACACCCATTCTTGCCAACACACACCCATTCTTGCCAGCACACCCATTCTTGCCAGCACACACCCATTCTTGCCAGCACACACCCATTCTTGCCAGCACACCCATTCTTGCCAGCACACACCCATTCTTGCCAGCACACCCATTCTTGCCAGCACACCCATTCTTACCGGCACACACCCATTCTTGCCGGCACACCCATTCTTGCCAACACACCCATTCTTGCCGGCACACACCCATTCTTGCCGGCACACCCATTCTTCCGGCAACACCCATTCTTGCCAGCACACACCCATTCTTGCCGCACACACCATTCTTGCCGGCACACACCCATTCTTGCCAGCACACCCATTCTTGCCAACACACCCATTCTTGCCGCACACACCCATTCTTGCCACACACCCATTCTTGCCGGCACACACCCATTCTTGCCGACACACCCATTCTTGCCAGCACCACCCATTCTTGCCGGCACACCCATTCTTGCCGCACACCCATTCTTGCCAACACACCCATTCTTGCCGCACACACCCATTCTTGCCAACACAACCCATTCTTGCCAACACACCCATTCTGCACACACCCATTCTTGCCGGCACACACCCATTCTTACCGGCACACACCCATTCTTGCCGGCACACACCCATTCTTGCCGGCACACACCCATTCTTGCCAGCACACCCATTCTTGCCAGCACACCCATTCTTGCCACACACCCATTCTTGCCGCACACACCCATTCTTGCCGCACACACCATTCTTGCCGCACACACCCATTCTTGCCGGCACACACCCATTCTTGCCGGCACACACCCATTCTTGCCGCACACCATTCTGCACACACCATTCTTGCCGGCACACACCCATTCTTGCCGGCACACACCCATTCTTGCCAACACACCCATTCTTGCCGGCACACCCATTCTTGCCAGCACACACCCATTCTTGCCAGCACACCCATTCTTGCCAGCACACCCATTCTTACCGGCACACACCCATTCTTGCCGGCACACCCATTCTTGCCAACACACCCATTCTTGCCGGCACACACCCATGCTTGCCGGCACACCCATTCTTGCCGGCACACACCCATTCTTGTCAACACACCCATTCTTGCCAACACACCCATTACCCCCATAAAGACCCACGTTTGTGTCACCCCGGGCCCTCCTATACTACTCTGTTTTTTTGAACGAGGTGAAAAATCCTGCCCTCTTGCTGCTTACTGACTGATATTTGATGCCAGGAGAAGCGAATACTACGCTTCTTCTTAATTTCAGTTGTATTTGATCATAGTTAACCATAGTATCAGGTAAATATAGGCATACTTTTAAGCACGAGACCTTAAAATAGAATGGAATTTTTGCCTTGTTAAAAAAAATAGGCTATAGCTACCACGGTAACCAACATTCCTCCCTCTCCGAACCCTCGTCTGTGCAAAATGAAACCGTAACCCACGCCGTCAGCACAGCACTCCTACCTGATTTTACCTGCTGCTAATTAACCTCCTCCCACCTGTAGCTCAACAACAAAGACATCAATTGGTAATGGGGCTTAATCTCACCTCGGTTGGGCTTCTGACGGCGGCTTCAAGCACCGCCTCGCTGTTTGCCGGCGTTAACTCTTGTTTACTTCACGCCGCGGGAACCATGAACCCCTTCACGCCCAGATCTTTCCTTTGCTATAAAAGAAATTGTCAGTTGTTAGCCATAGAAATACAAAAAGTAGCTTAATATACCAAATTAGTTAGTGGACAAGGATACTAAACAGGTCATATCTATAGAATATTGCTTATATTCATTAAAAGTGTCTCATGGTAGCCAAATTACAATGGGAATAACGTTCTGGGTCTCGAGGGGTGAAGGGAGGCAGGGGGGGTTAAGGGGGACTTTCCTTTGCTGCTATTACCACCTCGATCTCACTTCACAACACCCCCATTTTCTCTGCCTTACGAATGATGCTTTACTCCAGCCATTGTCTATATCACATCATTGTTATCAAGTGTGTGAGAGAGAGAGAGAGAGAGAGAGAGAGGGTATGTGTGTGAGTGTGTGTGTTTGCAAATTTCAGCCTTTTTTTAGTATGCACGCAGTAATCCTTGGCTCAATTTATTTATCACGTACAAGTTCTGTTAAGCTGATGGAATGTCTACGTACAGGGCAATGCGATAAGTCATGGGTTTAGTGAGGTGGCAGACACATGTATAATATTGGTCATTAGCGTTGTTGTGTGTGTGTGTGTGTATGACTGTGTATGACTGTGTATTGCGTTCACCTTTCATCGTATCACCTAGGCAGCTTCCTCGTTGTATCATGATGTATACGCGTATATACGGACGGGAAGGTTGAGAGTACGTAGATTAGGAAAGTTTATAATGCTATTCACAACACGATAACTATATTTACATTATCACGGACCGAAGCGGCGCCATTATCCTTCTATACAGGAAATAATACTCACGATTCTGTCATGTGATTATAGGCAGCGACGATTTATCCATTCCCATGCATTGCTAGTCCACTCAGAAGTCGTAAATAGTTTAATACGTATATAATTTCGCGTCGTTTTATAACCTCCCACGAGACTCATCATTTTGCGAACATCCACGTCTATAAAACTGCTGAATTTGCGACCTTAATCTTTACGCATTAAACTTGTCCAGCTTATAGTAATTATTTTCACCCCTAATCTGGCATGAAAGGTTCGGGTGTGAAGAATGCCTCAAGTCATCCTTACGTGGCATTTATAGTCTATTTTATTTAATATGGTCAAAATGCCTAGTGGTCACGTGCTGTTCTGTAGTGAGGATGGTGTATTTGGTATAGTTTTTTTTACCAAGGCGAAAAATCCTGACCCCTTTGCTGCTTACTGACTGATATTTGATGCCGGGAGAAGAGAATACTACGCTTCTTCTAAATTTCAGTTGTATTTTATCATAATTAACCACATTATCAGGTAAATATGGCCATAATTTCAAGCATGAGACCTTACGATAGAATGGAATTTTCGCCTTGTTAAAAAAATAAGAGTATAGTGATGATGCTACGAGTAATCTGTACACATGTTGACCATTGAGTGCACCAATCAGCTGCCCCTTAGACAATGGGGAAAGGCAGGGGGCGTGGCTTCCTTAGTGCATGTTGACCATAGTAACCCCTTAACACCCAGACCTTTCCTTTGCCATATAAAAACGTCTGTTATGTAGCCATAAAATTACGAAAAGTAACTGAATACACCAAATTAGTTAGTCGACAAGGTACTAAACAGGTCATATCTATAAAATATTGCTTATATTAATTAATCGTTAATGGTACCCAAATTACCATGAAAATTACGTTCTGGGCCTCAAGGGGTTAAATAAAATAGACTAGGTAAAGGTTTTCTGTTGGCCATGACTGGGATGGCTTGGCGGCGAGGGGACAAACAGGGACTTACTTATAAGGCTTGACTACTGGCGGGTCCGGTGCTAAACGCGGGAACTTTAGTTATTCATATTATCATTATTGTTATTATTAGTGGTATCATTACTACTTTGTGCATTATTATTATCATTGTCATTATTATTGGTATCATTATTACTTTTGTTTTCTACTCCTTGGCTCTCCTTTCTTAGCATGTCTACTTTTGAAATTTAGTTAATATATATTATCATTATTGTTGGTATGATTACTACTTTGTGCATTATTATTTATTATTATTATTTATTATGAGTACTGTTGTTATTATCATTACTATTTATTGCTATTACTATTACTATTATTTTTATATATTTTATCAACATTACTGTTTAGCTAATTAATCAGGACCTCTGTTGGGGAGGGAGTTAAGTGTAAAATTGAAGAGGTGATGGGGGAGGTTCTGCCTGGAGATTGAGAGAGAGAGAGAGAGAAGAGAGAGAGAGAGAGAGATCAAACAAAATCATAACAAAAATAAATGTAATAAATATTTCTTACATTACTTGACCTTAAAAATACATGAAAAAAGGGACATAGCTACCGAGAATATTTTGTAAATCCTTCAATTTTTATAAGAGAGAGAGAGAGAGAGAGAGAGAGAGAGTACCCATTGCCTAATTAGTTACTTCAGCTTGTGTATTTACGGAAGGAGATACCGTTTTGTATATATGTAAAGGTTGAGTATTTTTGTTTGGTAGAGATCATAAGCTCATCCCTGTTGGTGCCACGCTAAGATAGGGTTAAGAGGAGTTTTCTTATATTTGTTTGAAGGGGAAGGGGAGACAAGAGAAAGTCTGGGTTTACGTCAACAGTTAAGATGTGAAACGTGTAAAATGCATCACTTGTTAACAGGTTGTAAATATTAATTCACCAAATATTAACTATGGAACAAAAGGAAGTCATTATCAGGTTTGAAATATGTCTCATTTGTGTGTTTTGTCTGATATTTCTTTGTTAAATGAGAAGAAATATTAAGGTCGTTGATGATGAGGAAAAAAATAATATGTACCTAGTTTATTTCGTACCGGGATTCTGTGTGTGTAATTATTATTTTTGTTGAATGAGAAGAAATATTCAGTTCGTTGATGATTAGGAAAGAAATTAATATATACCCTAGTTCATTTCGTACCGGGATTATGTGTTTTATTTGATGTCACTGCAAAGGAAGGAAGGATATTGTACCCTTGCCTCTACCCAACCCCGTCACCAAGGGGTTGTGTTTTGTGTTCCTATACAGGTCTTACAGGTATACAGTAATCCAGCTTCCTACAGATTACACTCCTTGATTAATCCCTCCATCCATAGAGACTCATGCAAAACACTTATTCCACACATACACACACACACACACACACCACACACACACACACACACACACACACACACACACACACACACACACACACACACACACACACACACACACACACACACACACACACACACACACACACACACACACGGATCACATAAAACACGGAGACGGGACAACACGGTATAGCTCAGGCCCTGTAAAATACAACTAGGTAAATACAACTATATAGGGAAATACACCACACAAGCAAACACACAAACACACCACACACTCTTAAAAACACACACACACACACACCCTCACCCCTCACTCACGACATTAACATAATCCTCTATAAACCAACATTTTGAGCCTTCAATACCCTGGTTTACGTACACAAATGAGGCTCTTACGTTCCCTTTGCCATAATTCCTCCCTTTGACGCTTTGCCTGTGTTGTGTTAAGGCGGAGAGAGTAGCCGGGCAGTCTGACACCCTGGCTTCGCGTCCGTCATTCCATCAAGAGTATACAGAAAGGCGACACAAAGGTACTGTTGCACCTTCATGTCCCAACTATCGCCATGTATCCTTCCTCGCCTTGGTTTCATAATTTATTCCTTCTCGTCTTCAGCAATAATTCGAGGCAAATATTCGACCAAGTATTGAAATAAAGTTTCTTTTTACACCGCGTCTTTGTTTTCTCTTCATTGTATTCCTATGTCAGCGCTGAGTCATAAGAAAATCAGGAAGCTACAAGAGGCCGCGAGACCTACAAGTGGTAGTTCCTGTTACTTAACACAACCTACATCCACCTTTCAACCCCCTCCATGAAATTGTCCAGCCTCCTTTCAAAGCTCCCTATTGACTCTGCACTAACTACCCCACGACTGAGTCCATTCCAATCATTTACCACCCTATTTGTGAATCAGTTTTTCCCTATTTCTTTTTTAAATTACGCTTTCCCAGTTTGAATCCGAGGTGTTCTTACCCTTAGCCATGCAACGAGGAGTCAGTCACCCCCTGGCGTGCTGGTCTGTAGGCACAGGTAAGTACAGGTGCTGAAGGCAAGACCATGTGAATGAATACCGTATACTGATCTTTAACCCCACACCTGCCCTAGACGGTCTACTGATACTACTGCTACAACAACTACTACTGATGCTACTTCTACAACAACAACTATTACTGCTGATGCTACTGCTACAACAACAACTATACTGATGCTACTGGTACAGCAACAACTACTGATGCTACTGCTACAACAACAACTACTACTACTGATGCTACTGCTACAACAACAACTACTACTGATGCTACTGCTACTACAAGAACTGATACTACAACAACAACTACTACTGATACTACTGCTACAACAACAACTACTACTGCTACAACAACTACTACTGATGCTACTGCTACTACAAATACTAAAAAATAATGTAAATAATGGTAGCTAGTAACAATAATGATGATAATAATATTAGAAATAATAATTATCATACTACCTATAATAAAAATAACATTGTGAATACTACTACTAATAAAAATAACATGAATAATGATAAAACTCCTGCTACTATTGCTTCTACTCGCACTATTAGACCAATACTAGAAAGCTAAGAAATTATGTCACTACTGCTACTAAGACTACTAATACCAATAGTGATCTATTTTCATGCAGAAGGCCGTCCGCCTAACACGCTGGGCGGCATCTAACACAGACTACCTCACTCTTAAGCAATGAAAACAAGGTGCAATTTCCACATTATACTGGGTTTTTTTAACGAGGGAGGTGAAAAATCCTACCCCCTTGCTGCTTACTGACTGATATTTGATGCCAGGAGAAGGGAATACTACGTCTCTTCTAAATTTCAGCTGTATTTTATCATAGTTAACCATAGTATCAGGTAAACAGAGGCATCATTTTAAGCATGAGACTTTAAGATAGAATGGAATTTTCGCCTCGTTAAAAAAAATAGACTATAGTACATATTTTTTTCAGCATCTTTCATTGCTAAATATGTGATTGTATTAAATTTAACAGCATGAACAATGACGTGGTTAGCGTTAATAAGCAAAACAGATACCAGACGCCTCAATACTGGGCCCCCATCGACAGTGGGTTAACAACAATAGCAACATGACCACAACCCTGAATACAACAACAACAACAATAGCAACATCACCACAACCCTGAATACAACAACAACAACAATAGCAACATGACCACAACCCTGAATACAACAACAACAACAATAGCAACATCACCACAACCCTGAATACAACAACACCAACAGGGTTAACAACAACAATAGCAACATGACCACAACCCTAAATACAACAACAACCCTTAATACAACAACAACAACAACAGGGTTAACAATAACAATAGCAACATCACCACAACCCTTACCGTAGATAACACTAAAGTCGCCAGCTGCACTAATGTCGCCAGGCGCCATATATTACGAATTATAGCATCACTACTGCTGTGTGTGTGCCACTGAAGATGATACACAGTAGTTTATATCATGACTATAATATACCCTGTTTCAGCGTTGTTTTATGCTTTGTATCTGCAAGTATATACGGTTTAAAATTTCCCTACTCGTTTTTTTTCGGGCGGCGACGATGACGGGAGGACACTCAGTAAATAAACATAACTGGCGACCTTATTGTTGGTCCCCACTCTGGTGATATTTTTGTAATTTGTTCATTAATAGCCATAATATGATACAGATGAAGACACAAAATGACACAGACTCTCCAGATAGCCCCTTCTAACTTTCCTGAAATCATGGATGTAGAAATGTAAGTATTAACGCCACCACACGTCTGTAAACAAAATAAAGTTGTCCTGGCGACTTAAGTGTTATCTACGGTAATACAACAACAACAGGGTTAACAACAACAATAACAACAACACCACCACCCTTAATACACACACAGACGTTCACGAGGGAGCAGTTACGAGCGTTACCTCACGTTTCCTCACCTTAACCTTTACAGGCTCTAATTTCACGCTTGTTAACCATTTAGCTGGGCAGGGTTGAAGGCTATAAAAAAGAGAAGGAAGGGGGAGAAGGCCATGAGTAGATATAGTGAGGAGGAGAAGCATGTACAGGCAGTAGTAGTAGTTGTAGAAGTAGTGTAATAGTAGTAGAAGTAATAGTAGTAGTAGTAGTAGTAGTAGACGTATACAGACAGTAGTAGAAGTAGAGTAATATTCGTAGAAGTAGTTGTTGTAGTAGTATATGTGTACAGACAGTAGTAGTCGTTGTAGTAGTGGAAGTAAAGTAATAGTAGTAGAAGTAGTATAGTAGTAGTTAACGTGTACAGGCAGTAGTACAAGTTGTAGTAGTAGAAGTAAAGTAATAATAGTAGAAGTAGTAGTAGTAGTAGTAGTAGAGGTGTACAGGCAGTAGTACAAGTTGTAGTAGTAGAAGTAGAGTAATAGTAGTAGAAATAGTAGTAGTAGTAGACGTGTACAGACAGTAGTAGTAGTTGTAGTAGTAGAAGTAGAGTAATAATTGTAGTAGTAGACGTGTACAGACAGAAGTAGTAGTAAAAGTAAAGTAGTAGTAGTAGTAGAAGTAGAAGTAGTAGTAGTAGTAGTAGCAGTAACAGTGACTTTCAGCTGACATGACATGACTTTCTACTTCCTCTCATCTATCCCCAATCCCTCCCTATTACTGATGCCAAAGTCAAAAAGTTTCTTAATTAACGCTTTCAATGTTTAACTCTGAAACTCTCATTCTGACGCTATTTTCCCCCCCTCTCATTTTCACGTTTTTTTCAAACCATCCTCTATACTGGGACTGGCAATAAACAACATTTCTATAACCTAGCATTCCATTTTTCATTTTATTTCAGGCCGATTCCATACGATGAAAAAATAAGTGTGGTAATTGGAGTCGTTATGAGATGGTAATTAGGAGGTGGACAGGGTTTTATTACATAGGATTACATAGGAATAACAGACACCAGGAGCCTATTGGTCCATGACGAGGGTATCTGCTGAACTACATACTACTAACTATCAACTACTTGTAAGAAAACAGTTGGAAAATGATACCATGTCCTTAAAAGAAAATAGGAACATGGAATTTTCGTAGTGCAGAAAAATAGGGTATGAAATATACTAACTACAACTACTACTACCACTACAACTAATCGATCAGGGGACTAAATATGAATTCGCAGGGCACTATCAATACCCATTTACTTTACAGTGCGCGTCAAGCCTGTTTTTAAATGTAGTTATTGTGCTGGCTTCGACAACCTTTTCTGGTAACTTGTTCCATCGATCAACGATTCTCACATTGAAATAATGTTTACGGAGATCAGTGATGCAACGTTGACCGTTTAGTTTTAAACCATTATTTCTTGTTGTCACTTGAGTTGAAAGCTCGAATAGGTTCTCTTGATTAATGGTTAGATGGTTAGATTGCTTGGTTAGATGATCCCAGAGTCAAACAGTATCTTAACGCT
Source organism: Chionoecetes opilio (assembly GCA_016584305.1). Classification (NCBI taxonomy): domain Eukaryota; kingdom Metazoa; phylum Arthropoda; class Malacostraca; order Decapoda; family Majidae; genus Chionoecetes; species Chionoecetes opilio. Next base: position 152,778 of record JACEEZ010022444.1, on the reverse strand, counting down.
TTCAATGTTTAGCTCTGAAACTCTCAATCTAACGCTACATCACCGCCTTCCTACGACATGAAGACATCACCGTAACTGAGTTGGCCAGCATCCCCCCTACTCCTTTAAATGATATTTTATACCATCTTCTATACGAGATCGAACAATAAACAAAAGTTTATAACCTATCTATACATTTTCCATTCTATTATAGGCCGATGCCCTATGATGTAAAAATAAGTGTGGTAATAGGAGTGGTAATGAGATGATAATCTGGAGGTGGACAGTTTCGAACCACCACCACCCTCGGGACTCACATAAGAACATAAGAACATAAGGAAGCTACAAGAGGCCGTGAGACCTACACGTGGTAGTTCCTGTTACTTAACACTACCTACATCCACCTTTCATCCCATCCATAACACTGTCCAGCCTCCTTTTAAAGCTCCCTATTGACTCCACACGAACTACCTGACGACTGAGTCCATTCCAATCATTTACCACCCTATTTGTGAACCAGTTTTTCCCTATTTCAACCCGCCAGGGTGGCCTGGTTGGTAGAGCGCTCGGCCTGCGTGTAGAGTCCCTGCATTCGGTCAGCGGTTCGAGTCCACCAGATTCGTCCTGGCGTGGTGGCGCTTTGTATAGTCAATAGCCTTGTAGTTGGTACTTGCTAAGAGTCTAGATAGGATCAAAGTATCTTATCTTCCCTATTTCAATTTTAAATCTACGCTTTTCCAGTTTGAATCTGTTACTTCTTGTTCTATCCCGATTACTAGCCATAAGAAAATATATAAATAATGAAATCATGCAGATATATAAATTAAATTCTTCGCAAAAATTCTCGCAAAAAGTTCATTGCAGATCCACCGCCACCACTGCGAGCCTACCAATTTATTCCACCTGAAAATTTATCGCGGCGTCACCTGTCGGGGGTTAGGTAATTAGTGGCGCACCTAGTAAGCAGGTAATGGAGTAAGCAGGTAATGGAGTAAGCAGGGAATGGAGTAAGCAGGTAATGGAGTAAGCAGGGAATGGAGTAATCAGGTAATGGAGTAAGCAGGTAATGGAGTAAGCAGGGAATGGAGTAAGCAGGTAATGGAGTAAGCAGGTAATGGAGTAAGCAGGTAATGGAGTAAGCAGGGAATGGAGTAAGCAGATAATAGAGTAAGCAGGTAATGGAGTAAGCAGGTAATGGAGTAAGCAGGGAATGGAGTAAGCAGGTAATATAGTAAGCAGGTAATGGAGTAAGCAGGTAATGGAGTAAGCAGGGAATGGAGTAAGCAGGGAATGGAGTAAGCAGGTAATGGAGTAAGCAGGTAATATAGTAAGCAGGTAATGGAGTAAGCAGGTAATGGAGTAAGCAGGGAATGGAGTAAGCAGGTAATGGAGTAAGCAGGGAATGGAGTAAGCAGGTAATGGAGTAAGCAGGTAATGGAGTAAGCAGGTAATGGAGTAAGCAGGTAATGGAGTAAGCAGGGAATGGAGTAAGCAGGGAATGGAGTAAGCAGGTAATAGAGTAAGCAGGTAATGGAGTAAGCAGGTAATGGAGTAAGCAGGTAATGGACTAAGCAGGTAATGGAGTAAGCAGGGAATGGAGTAAGCAGGGAATGGAGTAAGCAGGTAATGGAGTAAGCAGGGAATGGAGTAAGCAGGTAATGGAGTAAGCAGGTAATAGAGTAAGCAGGGAATGGAGTAAGCAGGGAATGGAGTAAGCAGGTAATGGAGTAAGCAGGTAATGGAGTAAGCAGGGAATGGAGTAAGCAGGTAATGGAGTAAGCAGGGAATGGAGTAAGCAGGGAATGGAGTAAGCAGGGAATGGAGTAAGCAGGGAATGGAGTAAGCAGGGAATGGAGTAAGCAGGTAATGGAGTAAGCAGGTAATGGAGTAAGCAGGTAATGGAGTAAGCAGGTAATGGAGTAAGCAGGGAATGGAGTAAGCAGGTAATGGAGTAAGCAGGTAATGGAGTAAGCAGGGAATGGAGTAAGCAGGGAATGGAGTAAGCAGGGAATGAAGTAAGCAGGTAATGGAGTAAGCAGGTAATGGAGTAAGCAAGTAATGGAGTAAGCAGGTAATGGAGTAAGCAGGTAATGGAGTAAGCAGGGAATGGAGTAAGCAGGTAATGGAGTAAGCAGGTAATGGAGTAAGCAGGTAATGGAGTAAGCAGGGAATGGAGTAAGCAGGTAATGGAGTAAGCAGGTAATGGAGTAAGCAGGGAATGGAGTAAGCAGGGAATGGAGTAAGCAGGTAATGGAGTAAGCAGGTAATGGAGTAAGCAGGGAATGGAGTAAGCAGGTAATGGAGTAAGCAGGTACTTAGTGGCGCACCGATGTAAGCAGGTAATGGAAATGTCCCGTTAGGTTCATAGCATGTGGGTTGTAGCGGGGAGGGAGGGTGCTGTTATTAGCGTCACGTGTGCAGTAACAGGTAATAAATAGTCTCTCCCTATCATTACTATCATCATTGTTTTGATTAATTCCACAATAATTTTCATCATTAGTTTTTTATCAGTACGGTTATTATCATTATTATCCTTATCATCGTTGTTTTCATTCTCAATTTCTTTTAGGTAGGAGTTGAAACGACGTCCTAAATCTGATGATGCTAAAATATTTGTTCTGTTGTGTATTCTATTAAGTATTGTGTTGAGTTAAGACCATAAGAACATAAGAACATAAGGAAGCTACAAGAGGCTGGGAGACCTACTCGTGGTAGTTCCTGTTACTTAACACTACCTACATCCACCTTTCATCCCCATCCATGAATTTATCCAGCCTCCTTTTAAAGCTCCCTATTGACTCTGCACAAACTACCTGACGACTGAGTTCTATATGTTTCAATAATTTCTGCCCCCAGTGGTGCCATCTACCGACGGGCAGCCTCACCACGCCGTCACCAACGAGTCTCATATAAATAGTGGTCGCGATGTGGCGCAAGCAAAGGGGAAAAAAGGCAGAGTTTGGAGGCAAGGAAAGTTTGGGAATGTGGAGGAAGGGGATGAACACACATAAAAGAGTGGAAGGGGAAGGGAAGGAGAGAATGGGATGGAATTGTGGAGGGGAGAACAAAGGACATGGAGATGGTAATGGAAGGGAATAGACTACCTTAGTGAGCTCGATCTGTCATCATGTGGCCGTCTGGGAACTACCTGGGCAGCTGGAATGTAGGGTCTCGGGGTGTCGGGCTCGACTTATTTTCTATTATTCCCTACCAAACCAGCTACAATTAATAGCGTATTTTCGCGACCGCTCTGGCCCGGTCTGGACTGGGCTAGTCCCGGGCGGTCACTGTTTTTGCGAGGCAGTCTAGAACGGTTCAGCCCAGTCCAGTCCGGTCCGGCCCACATACCAGGACCACCTTGGACCAGTGTGGGGAGAACTGGCGCATGCGCACTACAGTCAGCGGGGAAGGCGACCAGGAGCTTCTCGTGCTCCTGATAAGACATGAAACACCATGATGGCCGACCATAAGACTAAAGTATCACAGGCGTGGTAGTTGTAAAGTCTTCAGCACAGGTTAAAAGGCGGACGACAAAAAGGATATTGACAAGATGGACGCCTGCCGCCTCCACAGTTCAGTTCAGTACCGCCCACTCGATCCCTCAGCCAATAGGAACGACGAATGGGACGGGGCTAGTCTCGATGTATTTTCGCGACCATCAGTCCACCCTGACCCGGTCCGGACTGGACTGAACCAGGGCGGTGAACGTCACGAAAATGCGCTATAAGTGTTGTCATGGTCAACCTAGGCTTATACAAAATGGAAATATACGAGTTTTACATTATTCATGGCGTTATACTGAGGATTGTTGGCAAAATAGAAGCATTCGATCACAGGTGTCCTACAGCATTCTACTAAATACTGTAAAGGAATGTTTCAAGGCGGGTGCATGGGTTAAAAGTACCTTCTCTTTGCATACATGGAGGTAATATTAACCCATGCACCCGCCTTGAAGCATTCCTTTACAGTATTTAGTAGAATGCTGTAGGACACCTGTGATCGAATGCTTCTATTTTGCCAACAATCCTCATTATAACGCCATGAATAATGTAAAACTCGTATATTTCCATTTTGCATAAGCCTGTGTTGACCATGACAACACTTAATTGTAGCGGGTTTGGTAGGGAATAATGGAAAATAAGTCGAGGCCGACACCCCCAGACCCTACATTCCAGCTGCGCGTGTAGTTCCCAGACGGCCACCAGATGGCAGATCGAGCTCACTAAGGTAGTCTATTGGAAGGGAAATAGAAGGAAGGAAAATGAAGGAAGGGGATGGTATTAAATGGTATGAAAGAATAATAAAGAGCTTGGATGGCGGGGATAGCAAAGGGAAAAAAAGTAAGGAAATTATAAAGAAAGAAGAGATGGGAAGAGAAGGGAAGGGAAGGAAATGAAGGAAAAGAGTAGGAATGAAGGAAAAGAGTAGGAAATGAAGGAAAAGAGTAGGAAATGAAGGAAAAGAGTAGGAATGAAGGAAAAGAGTAGGAAATGAAGGAAAAGAGTAGGAAATGAAGGAAACGAGTAGGAAATGAAGGAAACGAGTAGGAAATGAAGGAAAAGAGTAGGAAATGAAGGAAAAGTGTAGGAAATGAAGGAAAAGTGTAGGAAATGAAGGAAAAGAGTAGGAAATGAAGGAAAAGAGTAGGAAATGAAGGAAAAGAGTAGGAAATGAAGGAAAAGAGTAGGAAATGAAGGAAAAGAGTAGGAAATGAAGGAAAAGAGTAGGAAATGAAGGAAAATTGTAGGAAATGAAGGAAAAGAGTAGGAAATGAAGGAAAATTGTAGGAAATGAAGGAAAAGAGTAGGAAATGAAGGAAAAGAGTAGGAAATGAAGGAAAATTGTAGGAAATGAAGGAAAAGAGTAGGAAATGAAGGAAAGAGTAGGAAATGAAGGAAAAGTGTAGGAATGAAGGAAAAGAGTAGGAAATGAAGGAAAAGAGTAGGAAATGAAGGGAAAGAGTAGGAAATGAAGGAAAAGTGTAGGAAATGAAGGGAAAGAGTAGGAAATGAAGGAAAAGAGTAGGAAATGAAGGAAAAGAGTAGGAAATGAAGGAAAAGAGTAGGAAATTAAGGAAACGAGTAGGAAATGAAGGAAACGAGTAGGAAATGAAGGAAAAGAGTAGGAAATGAAGGAAAAGAGTAGGAAATGAAGAAAAAGAGTAGCAAATGAAGGAAAAGAGTAGGAAAATAAATAAATTGCATGGGAACTAATGGAAAATAAAGGTGTCTGTCCTTAGAATAATATGATCACACACAAAAAGAAAACATGAAAAATAACGTAAAAAACCATTTAAAGAACCTAAACCCCACACGGAACTCTATAGCTTCATAACTAACACAACTATAACATAACTACAACTATAACTCAACAACCCCCCTAACACCTCCTTCCCCACCACCACTACCACTACCTTCATCACACACCCTTCATCCCCACCTGAACTTAATCCCCCCCTAGCCTTTTTTCTTCAGGGTAATATGAGACATGTTGTGACGGGCAGGTTTTAACCTCTTCACGCCCAGATCTTTCCTTTACTATTAAAAAATCATCTGTTGTCGAGCCATTAAATTACGAAAAGTAACTGAATATACCACATTTGTTAGTGGACAAGGATACTAAACAGGTCATATCTATAAAACATTGCTTATAGTCACTAAATATCGTCTAATGGCACCCACATTACAATGGAAATTACGTTCTGGGTCTCAAGGGGCTAACAAACATTCACACACACACACACGGGCGGTTCAACAGGTACAACAATCACCAACAAAGCCCTAACACAAACAGAAACACAAACACTAATCGAACCTCATTCAGTAATCAGAGGAGCGACCCGCAAGCCATTGTTCCCAGGTGTGTCGTCACGGATTCCGGGAACACGGGAGACTTGGCGGAATAACCAGCTGAGAACTCGATCACATCAGCTGAAATGACTTAACGCTATGAGGAGAGCAAAGCAGATCACCTCGCTTTGCCTCCACCTGCTCTGCCTTCATCTTACTATCTGTATTGTCTTTGTCTGCCTTTAGTCTTAACTCCTTGAGACCCAGAGCGTAATTTCCATTGTAATTTGGATACCATTAGACGATGTTTTAGTGAATATAAGCAATATTTTATAAATATGACCTATTTAGTATCCTTGTCGACTAACTAATTTGGTATATTCAGTCACTTTTCGTAATTTTATGGCTCGACAACATAAGATTTTTTAGCAAAGGAAAGATCTGGGCGTGAAGGTGTTAATGTTTGTCATTGCTATCTGTTCTATTACCTTTCCTTCTCTCTCTTAGTCCCGTGGGTCTTCTTTACTGTCTCTTCAATACAACCTTCCTTCCTGTATTGTCTTCACGTTCTCCAGTCTTACTACTTGCCCTTGCTTTCTATTATAGTCTTCCTTCCTTCCTGTATTGTCTTCACGTTCTCCAGTCTTACTACTTGCCCTTGCTTTCTATTATAGTCTTCCTTCCTTCCTGTATTGTCTTTACGTTCTCCAGTCTTACTACTTGCCCTTGCTTTCTATTATAGTCTTCCTTCCTTCCTGTATTGTCTTTACGTTCTCCAGTCTACTACTTGCCCTTGCTTTCTATATAGTCTTCCTTCTTCCTGTATTGTCTTTACGTTCTCCAGTCTTACTACTTGCCCTTGCTTTCTATTATAGTCTTCCTTCCTTCCTGTATTGTCTTTACGTTCTCCAGTCTTACTACTTGCCCTTGCTTTCTATTATAGTCTTCCTTCCTTCCTGTATTGTCTTTACGTTCTCCAGTCTTACTACTTGCCCTTGCTTTCTATTATAGTCTTCCTTCCTTCCTGCATTGTCTCTTTCTCTTCCTTCAGCCTTCATCCTTGTCTTTGCCATCTGTTTGAATTAATATGTTCTTCTCTTCGTTAATCCCTTGGTCTACTTTACTGTCTCTTCAACCTTCCTTTCTGCATTGTATTTACCTTCCTGCAGTCTTCTTTCTCGTCTTTGCTATCTGTTCTAATACCCTTTCTTCTATTCATATTCCTTCTGTCTTCATTCTTGCTCTTGCTATCTATTCTAATACCTAACTCCTCTTCCATTAATCCCTCAAGTCTATTATACGGCTCTTCTGTTTTACTTTACTGTTTACTCCTTCTGTACTGCTCTTCCTCCACCTTCCTTCCTGCATTGTCTCTATCTTTCTGCAGTCTTCATCCTCGTCTTTGCAATCTGTTTTAATACGTTCTTCTCTTCGTTAATCCCTGGGTCTATTTTACGGTCCCTTTAACCCTCCTTTCTGCACGGTATTTATCTTCCTGCAGTCTTCATCTTTGTCATCTGTTCTAATGCCCAACCTTCTCTTCTCTCTTTGTCCCTCCGGTCTACTTTACTGTCATTTAAAAGTTAAGTGTCTGGTGCTCAATCCACGCCCTTCTGATCAACTTCCTCGTCTTCGTTACGTCTATTTTTTATACTCATGAACCCAATGCTCTAAAGCAGGGGTGTCCAAACTTTTTTCACAGAGGGCCACATGCGGAAAATATAGGAAGGGTCGGGCCACTCGGTAAAGGCGAGGTGATATAGTAAAGTTAGCAAAGTTAAATCAAATGTAGGTAAATAATCGTTGATAATTGAAATTGCTTAAAAAATGCAGACAATATCACAGCTTTCCATTAATGAATTTTGATTTTTATCGAGGGTCTAGTTTCAAGTTTCACTTTTTATTGTCATTTTTATGCAGTACATAAAAATGGAAAATGTCATCATCTTCAATTGACTCATTTTATTAATTAATTGTGCTTATTTACACATGAATACTGTGTATTTTGAGCTCACCTATAATGGTAGCAGTGTTACACTCAGTGGCAGCAGTGATGCTGTGCCTGGGACTGCAGGATGACTGGCAGGTCAGGAGTAAGTTTGGTGGTTGAGATGCGAAGGACATCACAGAGATGGCTGTCGGTCATTTTGGTTCTCAGTCTGCTTTTGTTCAGAGTTAACTGTGAAAATGTTTGCTCACATATATATGTGGAGCCGAACAGACTCATCATTCTTTTTGCATGGCGGCTCATCAAGGGAAACTTGTTCTTTTCCAAGCTCCGGTAGAAGTCGGGTAGGGAAAGAAGCTGATGTTGATTCTTCAGAGAATCATCACACTGCATTTCGATAAGTTTTAATTGCAGACTCTCTTCTACTTCTTCAGCATCCACCAGGAAGGGAGTCGAGAACAGGTTGATTTCTTTCTCAATGCTTGAGAAATCTTGGAAGCGCCGACTAAATTCCGTGATGAGAGATGTGATCACAGACACACACTTCCCCTTGTTAGCAGTAAGGCTGACCTCTGGAAAAGCACGTTTGATTTCGGACAGCGTTGGGAAGTGCGCAACATTGAAGTTGTGTAGCTGCTTCTCAAAGAGACGGAGCTTCACACAGAATGCTTTCATCTGCGCGTAAAGGTATGGCACAAGCTGGTCTTTGCCTTGTAGGCTTTTATTCAGTGAGTTAAGATGATCAGTAAGATCAACTAAAAATGCTAGGTCTGCCAACCATAGAGGGTCACTCAGCTCATGAAGAGGTCGGTCCTTTTCTTGCCAAAAATGGTCGATTTCGGATCTCGGGGCATAAAACCGCTGCAGCACGGAGCCGCGACTTAGCCAGCGCACATCACAATGGTACAGCAGGTCCCCGTAATCAGCATCGATCTCAGAGAGGAAAGCTTGAAATTCTCTGTGGTAGAGCCCTCGTGCACGAATTATGTTTACCGTTTTCACAACAGTGTTCATCACATCGCCAAGCTGGACTGTCTTGGCACAGAGGGCTTCTTGGTGAAGGATACAGTGCATTTTTAGAGCCTCACCTCCGCTCTCTTGCACCTTCGCGCACACCAGAGAGGCCATTCCTTTGCGCGCTCCGGTCATAGCTGGAGCAGCTCCGGCTAGCTGCCATGTTCTTAACTTTCTGTTCACGTTCGGCACCAGTGCAGGACACGTAGGTCTGATGTTTGGTTTCATAGTGTCGCCGTACATTATACTCTTTCATCACTGCAACAGTTTCGGTGCAAATCAAGCAGACACACTTCCCTTTCATTTCTATGAAAAAGTATTCATTTTACCATCGTTTCTGAAATGTTCTGCAGTCACTCGCTATCTTGCGTTCCTTTGGTTCCGCCATTTTGGTTCCGGCCCGGCGCGGCGGCGGTAAAAGTTAAACAAATACGTCCGTTACCTAACTTACAATCCTCTCTCTGTCGAGCCTCGAACAAAGAGTAGCATTTTAAACAAAACACGGCTCTCTAACAACAAAATCCTAACTCAGCTTCCACTCCAAGGACCAGTCAGACAACCCGTAATGTGTGCTTGCCTGTGTGTGGGTGTCAGTCTGTATGTATGTCTGACTGGGGAGCGAAAAGCCAGATTACTACGACACAACCAGCCCCACTTCAAATAACTGTGGGAGAGACAGGAGTCACTCCCTAACACTCCTGCCAGGGGGCACATTCAGAGACGCTAACGTCCATGCTTAACAACTTAACAACTTTCATCAGCTATTTTGGTATTCTGCGGGGAGATTGATGACGTACCAGTGGACGTTAAGTTGTTAAAACAAGGCAACTGCCTATAGGGTGGTGTTGAGGACGCAACATACATAAAAATACTCATAAATTGAGTATATATGATGTTTTCTGACTCAAGAACTGAACAGGGCAAGTATACACACGAAATTAGGCCATATAACAATCCCAGCCGCTTGAGGTGATATTGTTTTGGGGTGATGGGACAAGAGTGGTGAGCAGCGGCATCTCACCCGCGCGGGTAGCGACTAGCGATGCCAGACACCACCACGCACGCCTCCGTGGCAGACTGAAGGTATGTGTCTTGCCACTTTTCCTTGTTTAAAACCCGAGCCCTTGTCCACCCAGCAGTGAATGGGTACCGGGTGTTAGCCAGTGGTTTGTGACTCGTCTCCTGGGGTGGTGGCTTCCCCCAACACTAAAGGAAGGCGAGCTACGAATAGATATCAAGCGAAAAAGATCACAAGAAGAAGAAGAGCCCCCTATTACTCTGAAGGAATAATTAATAGCTAGATTACAAGGAAGTACAAGCCACCGGCGTGTTACCCGCGTGTATGTGCAGGTAGAAACAAGTGTTGAAGCGACGGAGGTAACACAGGGGATGAAAGAATGATGGAATAAGCTAGAAAATAGAAATAAGTACAACAACCTTGAAAATGCAGGCCGCGGCTGCTGCCTTGTGTTTGGCTTACACGTTTGAGACACAATTTGATTGGCTGGCACGTTTGTTTTTACACAATTGTGATTCGCTGGCGAGGCTGTGACGTCATTGTAGTCGCTCAGCCAATCAGCTATCGGTGCCGATAGCAATCATGTCCCACCACTGCCATGTCTCGTATCGGAATACCCACTAGCGCCGGGGTGTAGAAATAGAGGGATGTTGTTGAGCGAACAACCGTGGCCTTTAACTCTCTCAGAATGTCTGCCCTGCACACCTTCTCTCTTCCACAACCACCAGAATAACGGCATAAATAAGCCCAAATTAAGTCCAACACCCCAACCAGGCGCTTGACTCAAAGACGAAAACCGAGAGAGACTGGTGCGCGTGTGTGCTCCTTACAAACGCCGCTCGCTGTCTATCCAAGGCCGGCTGTTTCCACCCGCCTCCCTCGTGGGCGTCATGTCCTTGTCCAGCAGTTTTGCGAAACGTAATGTTCGCGTCTCTCCTATCACCGTCTCCTCCTCCTCCACAGCTCATTTACTATTCTCTTTCGTCCACATCTCCCTCTCCTTCCATCTCTCTGTTCACCTCTTAGTAGACAGGTAGTTAGTGCGGAGTCATTAGGGAGCTTTAAAGGGGAGCTGGATAAGTTCATGGATGGGGATGAAAGGTGGATGTAGGTAGTGTTAGGTGACAGGAACTACCACGTGTAGGCCTCGCGGCCTCTTGTAGCTTCCTTATTTTCTTATGTTCTTATGTTCTTATGTTCTCTTCCTCCTCACCTCCACTTGTTATCGTGTTTAACTCTTCCCGCCACGCCAAAAGGAATAATTTTAGCATCTCTCTCTCTCTCTCTCTCTCTCTCTCTCTCTCTCTCTCTCTCTCTCTCCTCTCTCTCTCTCTCTCTCTCTCTCTCTCTCACGTTCCGCCCTCGGCCCCTGTAACAATTAATTTTGGGACATAAAATTATTTCATTACATTTTTTTTAAATTTACTGCGGGCCAATTAAAAATGGACAGCGGGCCGCAATTGGCCCGCGGGCCGTAGTTTGGACACCCCTGCGAGTCTAAAGATTCAAAGGATCCAATTCCAATATGTTTCTGCCATTGGCCAGTCCCCTATGTTGTATAAAATAAGAAGAAAAACAACCATGAAGGAGATGGACTGCCTATGCAACACGAATGTATGAGACCCACCATAACATTGACACAGAAGACTTCATTTGTAATATATACACACGCATAATGCAGTTAATGCAATGTCCTACCCTTAACCCCTTGAGACCCAGAGCATAATTTCCATTGTAATTTAGCTACCATAAGACGATTTTTTTGTTAATATAAGCGATATTTTATAGATATGACCTGTTTAGTATCCTTGTCGACTAACTAATTTGGTATATTCAGTTACTTTTCATAATTTTATGGCTCGACAACATACGATTTTTTTTATAACAAAGGAAAGATCTGGGCGTGAAGGGGTTAAGAGTATTCACAGAGACCTCGTTGCTAATTTACCTCGAGTGTATTAAGCATCGTTTCATCTGCGCTTCAAATTATCTCCCTTAAGTCTTATATATATATATTATTTAAAGACAGTGTTTGAGGCTCCGAGCTTTTACTATATTTTGAATTGCCTGTGGGTTTTTTCGTCTTATTACCTCCGCCAACGAAGTTGGAGAGGTTATGTTTTCACCCCGATCTGTCTGTCTGTCTGTCTGTCTTGTTAGTGTACAGGATTTCTCAAAAAGTTACCAATAGATTTGAACCAAACTCAGTATACCAAGTCTATTTGTATAAGGAAGAACTGATTTAATTTTGGATGAAATCTATTGACAACTGTTGCCATGGCAACCAATTGATGAAATATTCGGCCGGAGGTATGTGCTCATACTGAGTTGTCATATAATATAATTATATATTATATATATATATATATATATATATATATATATATATATATATATATATATATAATCACAACTGTTGCCATAGAAACCAATTGATGAAATATTCGGGCGGAGGTATGCGCTCTACTACCCCCCCTAGTTTTGTTTTGTTTTCAGCAGTTCTATATTCTCATTTTTATGCTTTTTCTTGCAGTATTCTTAGTTATATACTTTTATAGCAGTATACTCAATTCTATATACAAAGTTTCTGTTTTTTTTTGCAGTATACTCAGTTATATACTTTTATAGCAGTATACTCAATTATATATACAATGTTTCAGTTTTTTTTTGCAGTATACTCAGTATATACTTTTATAGCAGTATACTCAATATATATACTCAGTTTTATAGTAATTTTTATAGCAGTTCCACATACTCAGTTGCCTCAGTTTCCGTTTTGTTTTGCTTTTAGTTGTTCTATAAAGGAGAGAATTAGGGGCGGGAAAAGGCCGAAGTCGCGTGTTTTAGCGTTACTTTGATAGAATTATAGCCCGGAATGGCCTCTTTATGCATTAATTTCCCTAGAGACAGATTGCGAGAGAGAGAGAGAGAGCGAGAGAGAGAGAGAGAGAGAGAGAGAGAGAGAGAGAGAGAGAGAGAGAGAGAGAGAGAGAGAAGAGAGAGAAGAGAGAGAGAGAGAGAGAGAAAAAGAATGAGAGAGAGAAAGTGGAGAGAGAGAGAGAGGAGAGGAGAGAGAGAGAGAGAGAGAGAGAGAGAGAGAGAGAGAGAGAAGAAGAGAGAGAGAGAGAGAGAGAGAGAGAGAGAGGAGGTGAAGGTTATGTACAAGAGGCTACGAGGTACGTAAAGGAAATACCCAAGCATGGTCTTCTGCCAGCTCTGTACTTGGCGACACTAGACGCGTCAGAGAAGAGCCCAGCGATGGTAGCGATAACGGTCTCCGCCCGCCCTACTTGGCCACACAACCGGCGAGAAGAGCCCAGCGACGGCATAAACTCCACACGCCCTACCTTCCAACCCCTCCAGAAGCGCAGGGATGTGGCAGGTTTATGTGTCATGCACAAGGCATAAATCCCACACGCCCCACCTGGCAGCCATCAAGCTCCCCAGGCCCCCGCCGCCCCTTCACTCCACCCGTGTCGCCCCACACAGACAGGAGCAAGTGACTGTGCCCTTCTCCAGGACAGAGCACCACCTACGTTCCTTCTTGCCCCGCTACGGCCGTCTGTGGAACCAGTCAGTTCACCAAACTGACCTCCACCACCACGCCTCGCTACAAGACTTTAAGCGGGGGGTGAACAACTGGTTGATGGCCTAATTTATTATTAGATATAAAATGTCTTTTTTATATTATATGTAGCTATAGATAGCTCTAGTGTAAAACCTAGAGCTTTAACTATAATAATACCAAATGTACTAATAGTTTAAATAAAAAAAAAAGAAAAAAAAAAAAAAAAAGAGAAATAGATATGAAGAGCGAAGAGAAAAAGTGACAGAAAGAGAGAGAGAGAGAGAGAGAGAGAGAGAGAGAGAGAGAGAGAGAGAGAGAGAGAGAGAGAGAGAGAGAGAGAGAGAGAGAGAGAGAGAGAGAGAGAGAGAGAGAGACCCAACCATTAGCTCCACTCTCATCTCGTGTTTTTCCCAGAAGTCCCTCCCTCCTCCCCACTCCCTCCCTCCCTCCACTAACTCTCCCTCCACTTCCCCTTCCTCCACACACACCCCTCCCTCTCCCTCCCTACCCTTCCACACGCCCACCCTCCCTACCTCTCCCTCTACCCCCATGCCACGGACAAAATCGGTGTGTAATCCCCATTGCCTAGTTAGCAGTAACCTCCCCTCACTACTCCCCCTTCCCCTCTCTCTGTATTTCCTCCCCTTCCTCGCCCTTCAACCCTCTCTTTACCCTCCTTCGTTCCCTCCCCTCTTCGATCCGCCTAGTTCGTGCTGACGTGGCGGCGCTTTGTATAGTCAATAACCTTGTAGTTGGTACTTGCAAAGTGTCTAGATAGGATGAAAATCTTATCTTATCTTATCCCCTCTTCGACCTTGGCCTAATTTCTGTAGTTTCTCTTCCCTTCCTTTATTCATTTTATCTGCTTCCCATTTATTGCCTCGTCTCTCCCTGGCTACGGACGGAATGTGGTGACCGGTGTAGCGATCTGACTAGCTTAGCGGGGCAGGTTGCATCGAGGGTAGGTTGCATCATTGCCTCTCACTCGTATTAACTTTTTTTATATTATTATTATTGTTGTAGTTATAGTAGTAGTAGTAGTAGTTTATAGTAGTGGTAGTAGTAGTAGTAGTAGTAGTATTAAGACGAGTGTACGTGTGATAACATGCGAGTTAGAGGCAATGATGCAACCTACCCTCGATGCAACCTGCCCCGCTCTCCCCGGTTACCTTCCCTGCCGCTTATTTAACCTAAATAACGGTTATCACTCTGACTAACTCTACAAAACTGAACCCAAACCTATCCTAAAACTAACCAAACCTAACCTAAATCAAATCTAAACCAAGCCTTACTTAACCAAAATTTATCCTAACCTAGCTATCATCCTATACAAATAAGAGGTTAAATTTAGGTAGAGTTAAGGTTTGGTTTAGGTTTGATTTAGGTTTGGTTAGGTTTGGGTTAAGTTTTGTAGAGTTATTTAGAGTTAAAACCGTTATTTAGGTTAAATAAGCAACAGGGAAGCTAATCGGGCGGGTGAAGTTAGTCAGATCGCTACACCGGGAACCTAGGGAATCAGAACCATCTATTCTCCTGATTGAACACATTCCAATCGCTTCTGTGTCGTTACTTTTATCACACCCATACGAAGACTACGCCCATCTTTTTTTAATTTTTTGTATTACTATTATTATTTTTTTAACGTATGAGCCTATAGCGCCTGCACTCTTAGAAAAAAAGGGTAGGAAAAGGGTAGAAAAAGGGTATTTGTAGTGATGAAATACTGCTACAATTTTTCTACCCTTACAAATATACCCTTTCGGATCGACGCAAATATACCCTTTTGCAACCCTCTCGTCTAAAAAGGGTAGATAAAGGGTAGATAAAGGGTATAATCGGCAGCATCTACTCTCCAGCCTGGACATAGGGTTTAAAAAGGGTAGTGATGGTGCGATGTAACAATTCTACCCTTAATGTACCCCCCATTTCTGAGAGTGTATGCAGCCAGTCTTATACAGATCATTTTGTATAGTTAGGTTTATACAGTGATTTAGTAAGTCTTATATATTTAAATCATACGGTCTTCATACATCGTTATATACGTATAGTCAATCAGTGTTATGCAGCAAGCCTTACAAATTAGGTATCATACAGTCGATTTCTATTAGGTATCCTAGTGTTTGTTCTCTCTCTCTCTCTCTCTCTCTCTCTCTCTCTCTCTCTCTCTCTCTCTCTCTCTCTCTCTCTCTCTCTCTCTCTCTCTCTCTCTCTCTCTCTCATGGTGAATATCATACATAGGATGACAACTAGGAGAGAGTGTAGTAGGTACAGGTTTTGTGCATGCGGCTGTGGGAGTGGGGAGAGGTGTGCAGTGAACAGGTTTTGGGAGCAGTGACTATAACGATAGAAGATAGCAAGGGGGGAGTATAGTGCTTGTTCTCTTTCTTTCTCTCTCTCTCTCTCTCTCTCTATTTCTATCTCTCTACGATAGAAGAAAGAAACAGATAGCAAGGGAGAGAGTATAGTGTTTGTTCTCTCTCTCTCTCTCTCTCTCTCTCTCTCTCTCTCTCTCTCTCTCTCTCTCTCTCTCTCTCTCTCTCTCTCTCTCTCTCTCTCTCTCTACGATAGAAGAAAGAAAGAGATAGCAAGGGAGAGAGTATAGTGTTTGTTTTCTCTCTCTCTCTTTCTCTTTCTCTTTCTCTCTCTCTCTCTCTCTCTCTCTCTCTCTCTCTCTCTCTCTCTCTCTCTCTCTCTGTCTCTTTCTATCTCTCTCTCTACGATAGAAGAGAGAAAGGGATAGCAAGGGAGAGAGTAGTGGGTTTTTTTTCTTTCTCTCTCTCTCTCTCTCTCTCTCTCTCTCTCTCTCTCTCTCTCCTCTTCTCTCTCTCTTCTCTTCTTCTCTCTCTCTACGATAGAAGAGAGAAAGGGGAGAGAGTAGTGTTTTTTTTTTCTCTCTCTCCTCTCTCTCTCTCTCTCTCTCTCTCTCTTCTCTCTCTCTCTCTCTCATGGTTTCTCTCTCTCTCTCTCTCTCTCTTCTCTCTCTCTCTCCTCTCTCTCTCTCTCTCCTCTCTCTCTCTTCGTCTCTCTCTCCTCCTCTCTCTCTCTCTCTCTCTCTCTCTCTGATGCCAACGTCCGCTACACATATTCATCCTTTTTAATACATTCTCTCCCGCGCTCCCATCCCTTACTTAACACACACTCCCCGTTAATCCGTAAATCACCGCCCAGCCTCTACCCTAAGCCCGACGCATCCTCCCTCGTCTTCTTTATTACCCCTTCCTGCCGCCCTCCCTCACCCCTGCCCCGTCATCCAATTACCCCTCACCGCTAACACCCACTCTTCCATCACCTCATTGACGCCTTCCTCACCCCATACAGTGTCTACAACTTATCCTCTCTTCCCCTTACACAATGCTGTTTTTAGCCTTTTGGGGTCCTATGCGAAATGCTGTTTGGGGGCCCTATGTGAAAAGCTGTTTGAGGGCCCCTATGCGAAATGCTGTTTGAGGGCCCCTATGCGAAATGCTGTTTGGGGCCCCTATGTGAAATGCTGTTTGAGGCCCCTATGGGAAATGCTGTTTGGGGCCCTATGCGAAATGCTGTTTGGGAGCCCTATGCGAAATGCTGTTTGGGGGCCCTATGCGAAATGCTGTTTGGGGGCCCTATGTGAAATGCTGTTTGGGGGCCCTATGCGAAATGCTGTTTGAGGGCCCCTATGGGAAATGCTGTGTTGAGGTGGGCCTATGCGAAATGCTGTTTGGGGCCGTTAGCGAAATGCTGTTTGGGGGCCCTATGGGAAATGCTGTTTGGGGCCGTATGCGAAATGCTGTTTGAGGCCCCTATGCGAAATGCTGTTTGGGGGCCCTATGCGAAATGCTGTTTGAGGTCCCTATGCGAAATGCTGTTTGGGGGCCCTATGCGAAATGCTGTTTGAGGGCCCTATGCGAAATGCTGTTTGAGGGCCCTATGCGAAATGCTGTTTGAGGGCCCCTATGCGAAATGTGTTTGGGAGCCCTATGTGAAATGCTGTTTAGGGGCCCTATACGAAATGCTGTTTGAGGCCCCTATGGGAAATGCTATTTGGGTGCCCTATGCGAAATGCTGTTTGGAGGCCCTATGGGAAATGCTGTTTGGGAGCCCTATGCGAAATGCTGCTTGAGGCCCTATGGGAAATGCTGTTGGGGGCCCTATGCGAAATGCTGTTTGGGGGCCCTATGTGAAATGCTGTTTGGGAGCCCTATGCGAAATGCTGTTTGGGAGCCCTATGCGAAATGCTGTTTGGGGCCCCTATGCGAAATGCTGTTTGGGGGCCCTATGCGAAATGCTGTTTGGGGGCCCTATGCGAAATGCTGTTTGGGAGCCCTATGCGAAATGCTGTTTGAGGGCCCCTATGCGAAATGCTGTTTGGGGGCCCTATGCGAAATGCTGTTTGAGGGCCCCTATGCGAAATGCTGTTTGGGAGCCCTATGCGAAATGCTGTTTGGGGCCCTATGCGAAATGCTGTTTGGGAGCCTTATGGGAA
>JACEEZ010022444.1:127500-130000 GCA_016584305.1 Chionoecetes opilio | reverse complement strand
TAGAGACAGTAGATAGATAGATAGATACAGTAGATAGATAGATAAAGATAATAGATAGAGTAAAAAGAGATATAAATAGATACAGTAGAGAGAGAGAGAGAGAGAGAGAGAGAGAGGAGAGAGAGAGAGAGAGAGAGAGAGAGAGAAGAGAGAGAGAGAGAGAGAAAGAAGAGAGAGAGAGAGAGAGAGAGAGAGAGAGAGAGAGAGAGAGAGAGAGAGAGAGAGAGAGAGAGAGAGAGAGAGAGAGAGAGAGAGTTAACATATTCCTATAAAGACAAAGAGAGTTTTCTGTAGCCCAGCTCTCTCGCTCCTGACTGTAAAACTTATAAGAATTCATTAATAAAGGGAAAAAAACCTTTAAAAAACGGATGAAGGGAGAAGAGGCCAATAAAAGCAAGACGATGAAGTGACGCTATAAGGACAGGTAACTATGAAGAAAGAATAGACATAGGAAGGGAGTCTAAAGAAAAGGATGAAAGGAGTTTGAAAAATAATTAATGATGCAAGGGACATAATTAATAGAGAGAAGACAGATGATTAAGGAGAGAATACATAAAAAGAATGATTGATTGATTGATTGATTGATTTTGTATTGGCCTTAAATATATAATACAAGAACCATATATACCGTAGAACTTATAGGCCGGGTTTTTTGAGCGAGACGATATGGAGAAACTGAGGCTGGGAGCGACATCAAAAGAATGAGAAAAAGATAATAAGGGAAAGTATATACACAAATAGAGCAGAAAATAAGTGATAGGAAGATACAGGTTAAGGAGAAAGTACAAACACGAAAATAAATATAGAAAGAAGATGATAAAGAAACAAAGGACAAGGTGAGAAATTTGAAGGAAAGGAAGGATAATGGAAAAAGGATGTGATAAGAGAAAGGTGAGAGAGAGAGAGAGAGAGAGAGAGAGAGAGAGAGAGAGAGAGAGAGAGAGAGAGAGAGAGAGAGAGAGAGAGAGAGAGAGAGAGAGAGAGAGAGAGAGAGAGCGGAGGAGAAGGAATTAACAGGAAGAGCGATACACAGGTAGGTAGTGCGGATGGCAGAGGAGGAAGGAAGGAAGGAAGGAAGGAAGGAAGGAAGGAAGGAAGGAAGGAAGGAAGAAAGGAAGGAAGGCAGGAAGGCAGGAAGGAAGGCAGGAAGGAAGGAGGGAAGGAAGGAAGAAAGGCAGGGATGAAGGAAGGAAGGAAGGCAGGAAGGCAGGCAGGAAGGCAGGAAGGCAGGAAGGAAGGAAGGAAGGAAGGAAGGAAGGAAGGCAGGAAGGAAGGAAGAAAGGCAGGGATGAAGGAAGGAAGAAAGGAAGGAAGGCAGGAAGAAAGGAAGGAAGGAAGGAAGGAAGGAAGAAAGGCAGGGATGAAGGAAGGAAGAAAGGAAGGAAGGCAGGAAGAAAGGAAGGAAGGAAGGAAGGAAGGAAGGAAGAAAGGCAGGGATGAGGAAGGAAGAAAGGAAGGAAGGCAGGAAGAAAGGAAGGAAGGAAGGAAGGAAGGAAGGAAGAAAGGAAGGAAGGAAGGAAGGAAGGAAGGAAGGAAGGAAGGCAGGAAGGCAGGAAGGCAGGAAGGAAGGAAGGAAGGAAGGCAGGAAGGAAGGCAGGAAGGCAGGAAGAAAGGCAGGGATGAAGGAAGGAAGGAAGGAAGGAAGGAAGGAAGGAAGGAAGGAAGGAAGGAAGAAAGGAAGGCAGGAAGGCAGGAAGGAAGGCAGGAAGGCAGGAAGGAAGGCAGGAAGGCAGGAAGGAAGGCAGGAAGGAAGGAAGAAAGGCAGGGAGGAAGGAAGGAAGGAAGACTGGAAGACATGGGAGGCAGGAAAGAGCGAATAAAAATAAATAAGAGCAGAGAAGAATGCAGAGAGAGAGAGAGAGAGAGAGAGAGAGAGAAGAGAGAGAGAGAGAGAGAGAGAGAGAGAGAGAGAGAGAGAGAGAGAAAGATATACGTGTAAGAACAGAAACAGACATACAGAAAGACAGAGACAGAAAGACAGACATACAATAAGACAGATAAGAACATAAAAACATAAGAACATAAGGAAGCTACAAGAGGCTGGGAGACCTACACGTGGTAGTTCCTATTACTCAACACTACCTACATCCACTTTTCATCCCCATCCATAAATGTATCCAGCCTTCTTTAAAGCTCCCTAATGACTCCGCACTGACCACCCCACGACTGAGTCCATTCCAACCATTTACCATCTATTTGGGAACCAATTTAGTTTTTTTGATAGAAAGACGGACAGACAGACAGATACAGACAGAAAGACAGACATACAATAAGCCAGACAGGAAGACAGAGACAGGCATCGTATGAAAATAAAACAGGTTTATCATGACACATATGAAACAGTGAAGGATAGTGTTAAAGTACAGCAAGCAAACAAATAATGCTATGATAATAATAATATGCTAACATAATACAAAGATAATAACCCCTTGAGGCCCAAAACGTAATTTCCATTGTAATTTGACTACCATGCGACGATTTTTCATGCATATAAGCAATA
>JACEEZ010022444.1:112500-122500 GCA_016584305.1 Chionoecetes opilio | reverse complement strand
TTGCGCCAAACTACAATACCCATTTTGAAGGGAACTATAATAATTCCTTTTCTTTGGGAGACTTACGCGTGTGTGTGTGTATATATATATAGCACGCCGCTCTCTGGCTCCTGGTGACAGACCAGACTGACGGTGCGTAATTACTAGCGCCGCCTCGCAGTCTTGTGGTGACCAAGGCCGTTTCTAATGTCTTTGGTGGCGACAGCCCAGACCTTCCGTGGTCTCAGGGCTGCTTGCACGCCACATAAAGGATGGGAATGCATAAGTGTATGGATTACTATTATTATGTAGCTCGTTTTTGCATTTATTTCCGACTCTTGAATCAACTTTCTCTCCCACTCCTGCCTTGCCAGCCTGGTCTCCCTTCCTTTCGCTGTACTCCTCTTTACTAACATGTTTTTTCTCTTTCTCTCTCTCTATCTATCTACCTATCTCTAGTTTTTTCTCTCTACTGACAGAGAGAGAGAGAGAGAGAGAGAGAGAGAGAGAGAGAGAGAGAGAGAGAGAGAGAGAGAGAGAGAGAGGAGAGAGAGAGAGAGAGAGAGAGAGAAGCCCTGATTGGATTGTGAAAAATACGTCCATTTAAAAGCTGTACAAAAGCGAGGCACAAACATTCAAGAAAATTTACTTTGATTTGGCGCCGAATTGTTCCGTTTTGCTTAGTTACTACATTGAGTGTGTGTGTGTGTGTGTGTGTGTGTGTGTGTGTGTGTGTGTGTGTGTGTGTGTGTGTGTGTGTGTGTGTGTGTGTTTGTGTTTGTGTGTGTGTGTGTGTGCTTCAGGAGGAGGAGGAGGAAGAGGAGGAGGAGAAGGAGTAAGAAGAAGAAGAGAGAAAGAAGAAGAGGAGGAGGAGGAGGAGGAGGTGGAAGAGGAGGAGGAGGAGGAGGAGGTGGAAGAGGAGGAGGAGGAGGAAGGATAACAACATTGACAACGACGATAAAAGTGGAAAATAGCTTATAATTTACTGTCATAATGTAATGTATTTATGTTCTTGATGTCGATAAAATTACAGACAGGACAGAACACTTCAACCCATCACAGGGAATCATTGACACTGCACGACATTCCAAGAACATTGATCCATTGATACCAAACATTGATCATACATACACAACAAATCCTATATATACTGTAATATGATAGCTGTCAATATACTGTAATAACATAAATATACTGTAATATATAATAAACGGATCATAAATACAAAACATTGAACATTGATGCATTGATACCAAAGCTCATTCGGGAATGTGGAAGAATTTTTAAGTTATGTAAAGGCCTTTCTTTACTTCCACACAACGAAATCAACTTCATCTAATAGTCAAGCATGTAAATGGAAGAAATTACTCACTATAGGCACAAATGTAAAAAAAAAAAAAAAATCTTAATTTTGTTTGTAATGATGCACACACACACACACACACACACACATACACACACACACACACACACACACACACACACACACACACACGTACACACATACACACACGTACACACCACACACCACCACGTACACACCTACACCACCTATGACGCCGTACGCGCCACCCTGGACCTCACCACCGTCGTTGCCCAGTTCACCACCAACCTCAGCCTGTTTGGCCTCAAACTACTGAGCAACCTGCGCCACCGCGACCTGCTGCCCCCCGGCGCACGGCAGCCACGCCGCGCCCCACGCCACTGTAACAACGCCGCGCCCCACGCCACTGTAACAACGCCGCGCCCCACGCCCTGTAACAACGCCGCGCCCCACGCCACTGTAACAACGCCGCGCCCCACGCCACTGTAACAACGCCGCGCCCCACGCCACTGTAACAACGCCGCGCCCCACGCCCCTGTAACAACGCCGCGCCCCACGCCACTGTAACAACGCCGCGCCCCACGCCACTGTAACAACGCCGCGCCCCACGCCACTGTAACAACGCCGCGCCCCACGCCACTGTAACAACGCCGCGCCCCACGCCACTGTAACAACGCCGCGCCCCACGCCACTGTAACAACGCCGCGCCCCACGCCACTGTAACAACGCCGCGCCTCACGCCACTGTAACAACGCCGCGCCCCACGCCACTGTAACAACGCCGCGCCTCACGCCACTGTAACAACGCCGCGCCCCACGCCGCTGTAACAACGCCGCGCCCCACGCCACTGTAACAACGCAGCGCCCCACGCCACTGTAACAACGCCGCGCCCCACGCCACTGTAACAACGCCGCGCCCCACGCCACTGTAACAACGCGCGCCCCACGCCACTGTAACAACGCCGCGCCCCACGCCACTGTAACAATGCAGCGCCCCACGCCACTGTAACAAACGCCGCGCCCCACGCCACTGTAACAACGCCGCGCCCCACGCCACTGTAACAACGCAGCGCCCCACGCCACTGTAACAACGCCGCGCCCCACGCCACTGTAACAACGCCGCGCCCCACGCCACTGTAACAACGCAGCGCCCCACGCCACTGTAACAACGCCGCGCCCCACGCCACTGTAACAACGCCGCGCCCCACGCCACTGTAACAACGCAGCGCCCCATGCCACTGTAACAACGCAGCGCCCCACGCCACTGTAACAACGCCGCGCCCCACATCACTGTAACAACGCCGCGCCCCATGCCACTGTAACAACGCCGCGCCCCACGCCACTGTAACAACGCCGCGCCCCACGCCACTGTAACAACGCAGCGCCCACGCCACTGTAACAACGCCGCGCCCCACGCCACTGTAACAACGCCGCGCCCCACGCCACTGTAACAACGCCGCGCCCCACGCCACTGTAACAACGCCGCGCCCCACGCCACTGTAACAACGCCGCGCCGCACGCCACTGTAACAACGCCGGGCCCCACGCCACTGTAACAACGCAGCGCCCCACGCCACTGTAACAACGCCGCGCCGCACGCCACTGTAACAACGCCGGGCCCCACGCCACTGTAAACAACGCCGCGCCCCACGCCACTGTAACAACGCCGGGCCCCACGCCACTGTAACAACGCCGCGCCCCACGCCACTGTAACAACGCCGCGCCCCAAGCCACTGTAACAACGCCGCGCCCCACGCCACTGTAACAACGCCGGGCCCCACGCCACTGTAACAACGCCGCGCCCCACGCCACTGTAACAACGCCGCGCCCCAAGCCACTGTAACAACGCCGCGCCCCACGCCACTGTAACAACGCCGGGCCCCACGCCACTGTAACAACGCCGCGCCCCACGCCACTGTAACAACGCCGCGCCCCAAGCCACTGTAACAACGCCGCGCCCCACGCCACTGTAACAACGCCGGGCCCCACGCCACTGTAACAACGCCGGGCCCCACGCCACTGTAACAACGCCGGGCCCCAAGCCACTGTAACAACGCCGCGCCCCAAGCCACTGTAACAACGCCGCGCCCCACGCCACTGTAACAACGCCGGGCCCCACGCCACTGTAACAACGCCGGGCCCCACGCCACTGTAACAACGCCGGGCCCCAAGCCACTGTAACAACGCCGCGCCCCAAGCCACTGTAACAACGCCGCGCCCCACGCCACTGTAACAACGCCGGGCCCCACGCCACTGTAACAACGCCGCGCCCCACGCCACTGTAACAACGCCGCGCCCAAGCCACTGTAACAACGCCGCGCCGCACGCCACTGTAACAACGCCGCGCCCCACGCCACTGTAACAACGCCGGGCCCCAATCCACTGTAACAACGCCGCGCCCACGCCACTGTAACAACGCCGCGCCCCACGCCACTGTAACAACGCCGCGCCGCACGCCACTGTAACAACGCAGCGCCCCACGCCACTGTAACAACGCCGCGCCCCACGCCACTGTAACAACGCCGCGCCCCACGCCACTGTAACAACGCCGCGCCCCACGCCACTGTAACAACGCCGCGCCCCACGCCACTGTAACAACGCCGCGCCCCACGCCACTGTAACAACGCCGCGCCCCACGCCACTGTAACAACGCCGCGCCCCACGCCACTGTAACAACGCCGCGCCCCACGCCACTGTAACAACGCCGCGCCCCACGCCACTGTAACAACGCCGCGCCCCACGCCACTGTAACAACGCCGCGCCCCACGCCACTGTAACAACGCCGCGCCCCACGCCACTGTAACAACGCCGCGCCCCACGCCACTGTAACAACGCCGCGCCCACGCCACTGTAACAACGCCGCGCCCCACGCCACTGTAAAACGCCGCGCCCCACGCCACTGTAACAACGCCGCGCCCCACGCCACTGTAACAACGCCGCGCCCCACGCCACTGTAACAACGCCGGGCCCCACGCCACTGTAACAACGCCGCGCCCCACGCCACTGTAACAACGCCGCGCCCCACGCCACTGTAACAACGCCGCGCCCCACGCCACTGTAACAACGCCGCGCCCACGCCACTGTAACAACGCCGCGCCCACGCCACTGTAACAACGCCGCGCCCACGCCACTGTAACAACGCCGCGCCCCACGCCACTGTAACAACGCCGGGCCCCCACGCCACTGTAACAACGCCGCGCCCCACGCCACTGTAACAACGCCGCGCCCCACGCCACTGTAACAACGCGCGCCCCACGCCACTGTAACAACACCGCGCCCACGCCACTGTAACAACGCCGCGCCCCACGCCACTGTAACAACGCCGCGCCCCACGCCACTGTAACAACGCCGCGCCCCACGCCACTGTAACAACGCCGCGCCCCACGCCACTGTAACAACGCCGCGCCCCACGCCACTGTAACAACGCCGCGCCCCACGCCACTGTAACAAGCTGGTGCCCATCAGAGCCGCACCGACCCTTACCACCACAGCGCTGTCCCCACTCTAGTCAGGACCATTCATGACCATAAATCCCTTACCTAGTCCTGTTACGCTAGTCATGTCACTCTGTATACCTTGTTTATTGAGTATTTATTTCCTTTTACCCTCTATTTTATGTAACTTTTTACCTCGGAATTGGTTTCTTTTACAATCTTAAACTTTTATTTCCAATGTACATTTTCAGCCACTGGCCTATTGTGTGAGTGCATCGATAAACCGAAAACTATTATTATTACACGCACACACACGTACTATGGGTAAAACAAGTCTCGGTGCACTATAGGCGTGAAACATTCTGACACTACGGAACGAAGAAAATGAAAACCCTCCCCTATCATCAGCCTTTGACCGAATGTTTACAGTATTCATCGGACCCCTAGGCACCGATACTTGTTTTACCCATTGTACATGCTCGTAAATAGAGACGTTTCACACCCACACACAGGTTTTCAGGCGGGCAAGATCATTGGTCTTATGTTTCGGCACGACCCAGCATACATACATATTTACAAACGAACATGACTGGTGGCCTTTCAGTCATGTCTGCCAGCGAGGTCACAACTCCCTCGGCGTTTTTCTAGTAGTAGTAGTAGTCAAAATAATAGTAAAAAATAATTCTAATAATGATGTTAACCCCTTGAGGCCCAGAACGTAATTTTTTATTGTAATTTGACCACCATTAGATTATTTTTAATGTATATAAGCAATGTTGGTTATAGCTATGACCTGTTTAGTATCCTTGTTCACTAACTAATTTGGTATATTAAGTGACTTGTCGTAATTTTATGGCTCGGCAACATACAATTTATTATAGCAAAGGAAAGATCTGGGCGTGAAGGGGTTAAAATGGTAAGACTTTTCTCCTTGGCGATATGGAGTTATCATATATGGAGGCGTCACTCTTCTCTACTTGGTGATGGAAGTATCATATATGGAGGCGTCACTCTTCTCTCCGTGGTGATGGAGGTATCATATATGGAGGCGTCACTCTTCTCTCCGTGGTGATGGTGTTATCATATATGGAGGCGTCACTCTTCTCTCCGTGGTGATGGAGGTATCATATATGGAGGCGTTACTCTTCTCTCCTTGGTGATGGAGGTATCATATATGGAGGCGTCACTCTTCTCTCCTTGGTGATGGAGTTATCATATATGGAGGCGTCACTCTTCTCTCCGTGGTGAGGTATCATATATGGAGGCGTCACTCTTCTCTCCTTGGTGATGGAGGTATCATATGGAGGCGTCACTCTTCTCTCCGTGGTTGATGGAGTTATCATATATGGAGGCGTCACTCTTCTCTCCTTGGTGATGGTGTTATCATATATGGAGGCGTCACTCTTCTCTCCGTGGTGATGGAGGTATCATATATGGAGGCGTCACTCTTCTCTCCGTGGTGATGGAGTATCATATATGGAGGCGTCACTCTTCTCTCCGTGGTGATGGAGTTATCATATATGGAGGCGTCACTCTTCTCTCCGTGGTGATGGAGTTATCATATATGGAGGCGTCACTCTTCTCTCCGTGGTGATGGAGTTATCATATATGGAGGCGTCACTCTTCTCTCCGTGGTGATGGAGTTATCATATATGGAGGCGTCACTCTCCTCTCCTTGGTGATGGAGGTATCATATATGGAGGCGTCACTCTCCTCTCCTTGGTGATGGAGGTATCATATATGGAGGCGTCACTCTCCTCTCCTTGGTGATGGAGGTATCATATATGGAGGCGTCACTCTCCTCTCCTTGGTGATGGAGGTATCATATATGGAGGCGTCACTCTCCTCTCCGTGGTGATGGAGGTATCATATATGGAGGCGTCACTCTTCTCTCCGTGGTGATGGAGGTATCATATATGGAGGCGTCACTCTCCTCTCCGTGGTGATGGAGGTATCATATATGGAGGCGTCACTCTTCTCTCCGTGGTGATGGAGGTATCATATATGGAGGCGTCACTCTCCTCTCCTTGGTGATGGAGGTATCATATATGGAGGCGTCACTCTCCTCTCCTTGGTGATGGAGGTATCATATATGGAGGCGTCACTCTTCTCTCCTTGGTTTATGAAAGGTTTGAAAGGTTTATTATACTCCAGCGACCACTAAACAAAATAATTATTAAACGATGAAAATAGTGATAAGGAGGTAAAGGCAGAAAAGATAGTAGCACAAACTCTGCCCCTATCTGTCCAGCCAAGGATTGAATGTGGGATCTCATAAAAACATAAGAAAATAAGGAAGCTACAAGAGGCCGGGAGACCTACACGAGGTAGTTCCTGTTACTTAACACTACCTACATCCACCTTTCATCCCCATCCATGAAATTGTCTAGCCTCCTTTTAAAACTCCCTATTGACTCCGCACTAACTACCCCACGACTGAGTCCATTCCAATCATTTACCACCCTATTTGTGAACCAGTTTTTCCTTATTTCTTTCGGTCTTTCTCATGGCCCTGACTTAAGTATTCTGACCACCAAACCAGAATGAACAGTAACATCACATTAAATTATTGCTCAATTCGTATATTAAAAGTAAGTTATTGATTTTCTTTTTTTCTTCTCATACATAATAAACTGTAGGTTATATATATATTTTTTGTTAATACTACACTTGTCTACTACCTCTCGATGCGCTACCTCCTGATTGAGTACACAATCACATCCACACTGCTCATTTTAACATCATTAATATAATTATCTTGACTATAATTTTGACTACTTCTACTACTACTACTACAACTACTACTACTACTACTACTACTACTACTACTACTACTACTACTACTACATGTTGAATCATGTTGGATGTTGTTGAATGTAGAATCATGTTGAGTATATACCTTGGAGGAGTTTCACTTCTCAAGAATACGAATGTATGAATAAGAATATTGATGATGAACTTCAGAACATTTCATATGAAGCCACTATGTGTTGTAGTGTTGGATGCCAGCATGAGGCCACCTGTTGCAGCTCCAGGATTTGTATGAGAAATTGATCAATGCTGTTTTTAATTCTTCCATGAATTTTTCTAAAACGGCTGTTAAGAAAAACAAGTTTAAAGTAGTACCAGGATGGAACAGAAATGTTAAGGATTTGTATACTAACTTTAAGGATAATTATAAAGTATGGTTATTAAATGGAAAGTCGAGAGATACTGCTGAATTCACAAACATGAAAACAAGTAGAAAATTGTTCAAAGAAGCACTTTCTAATTGTAGAAAAAATGAAATCCTTGAGAGATCGATATCTATACAACAAAAATATGAATCAAAGGATATGATAGCGTTCTGGAAAGAAATTAGAAAGAAAAGTAATAAACAAAAGTCCTCAAATATAATCGATGGAGAAAATGACCCTAAAAAGATTATTGATTGTTTCCATAACAAATTTTTTAATAAGGAGAACGTTTCTTACACAAATGAAGAGCAAAGTTTACTTGATAAACTGAAAGATACTTGGAATAGGAGGAATACATTTCATGTTGTTATTTCTGCTGAAAGATTACATTACTATATAAAGAGACTAAATAAAGGGGTGGGTCAGGATGGCATCCATTCTCTACTCTTACAGAATGCCTCCAAACAATTACTTGCAAATATTTGTGTGTTTATGAATGCATGTTATAGCCACTGTTATATCCCTTCACATTTGCTTAGAGGTGATATAAATCCTATAATAAAAGATACTAAGGGAAATATCGGTGATTCAAACAATTATCGACCAGTAATGCAGTCATCATGTATTTTGAAATTTTTTGAAATGCACATATTGGACATTTTAGAGGAAAAACTTGATTTTAGCCATAACAGTTGGGTTTTGTGCAAACATGTCAACCAATGATGCTTGTTTCCTTCTAAAAGAAACTGTTCATCTTATACAAAAAATAATGATAAAGCATTTGTAGCATTTATGGATTTGTCCAAAGCTTTGATAAGGTAAATCATTTTATTTTAGGTAATATGTTATTAGATAGGAACATTTCTCCTGACATTGTTTTATTTTTAATGAATTATTTGAGAAATCAGAGTGCTAAAATTTATATGGAATGGTCTTCAAGGATCTTATACAGAAATTGATACTGGTGTAAGACAAGGAGGAATTTTGTCGCCATTTCTATTTAAATTATATATTGATGCTCTTCTCAGGGACATATCCAACCTTGACGTAGGATGTAAATATGGATAATTTAGAAGAATATTATAGCGTATGCTGATGACATAGTTTTACTTGCTGACTCTCATAATAACTTAGAAACATTATTAGATGTATTTGAAAGTAAAATTAAAAGTTTGAAACTAAAGGTAAATCATTCAAAATCTAAATGTATGGTCTTTCATGATGTCAATAAGAAGAAATGTAAGATGAAGGGATATATAAGTCACTATAAAATCGTGGAAAATTACAAGTATTTAGGACATTTTATGTCATTCAATTTTGTGATAAAATAGATGTAGAGGAAAGGCTTCAAAGTTTTTACAGTAAATTAACACTGTCTGCGTAAGTTTAAAGGAATCAATTCACAAGCATTACTTTTTCTATTCAAGTCATACAGTATTCCTATCTATGGTCTTCAAATGTGGAATTTATGTAAGATTAACTCGAGTTATATATTTAAAACATTTGAGATAGCTTATGCAAATGCACTTAAGAAAATTTTAGGATGTCCATTTTTAACCAGTAATCACAGTATTGTCAAAGAGTGTAACATGCTTTTATTAAAACACCATGTAACAACAGTTCAAGCTAGGTATTTTAGATCTTTAAGCAAGAAAAATTATTCTGTATATATTTTGAACAAACCTTTGTTTTTTGAGGGTATGTCTTTTAAATCTTTTTTAAGTTTTTTATTCCGATTTTATAAAATAACTTTTTTAGATAATAGTATGGATGTAATTTTAGCAAGAATTACTTGGGTTCAGAACCATGAAAATATGAGAGCAGTTCCACTTCATTTAAATTCATGATAATTTTTTTTTGTGATATGTAATATACAACTCCTTGTATGTTATGCAATAAAGATGATGATGATGATGATGATGACTACTACTACTACTACTACTACTACTACTACTACTACTACTACTACTACTACTACTACTACTACTACTACAACAACAACAACTACTACTACTACTACTACTACTACTACTACTACTACTACAACAACTACTACTACTACTACTACTACTACTACTACTACTACTAC